>APFE030206354.1:45554-60047 GCA_000404065.3 Pinus taeda | reverse complement strand
ATGTATGTTGAATTAAACTTGAACATGTCAAATATATCTCGACTGTATTAATATTTATATAAAATTAAAAATAAAGATTATATTAAATTTAATATTAAGATATATATAAATAAAATATATTTAATAATTATTGAATTAAGGTTGTGATTCATATTAAGTTTTTGAGTTTGGTTTTTGGTGATAATTATATCAAAATTTATTTGTGAACGCTTTTGAATTAGCAAGTCTGGTTCATCTTAGGACAACCAAACGGCTAGAGAGACCGATCATTCAAACGGCTAGAAAGAAACAACTACTTTTGACCAAAGGAAACGGCTACAACTGATTGAGCAACAGCTATATTTGACTGGATCAAGAGTTAGGGAAAATTTAGTTAATAAATTAATTAATTTTGTTAATTTGTTAGATCTATTTACTTTCATTTAAATCTATATGTCACTAAATATATCTACTTATACTACAATTGACTGGGCAACAACTATATTTGACTGGAGTAAGAATTAGGGAAAATTTAGTTAATAAATTAATTAATTTGTTAATTTGTTAGATCTATTTATTTTCATTTAAATCTATATATCACTAAATATCTCTACTTATAATTAATTACAAAAAATATGAACTAAAAGCTTTAAACCTATGAACCATTGTTCGAAACGCGTTGACAAAAGATTTATTATGTGATTTTGCCGAAAATCCTCTAAACAAAAGCTTTAAACCTAATAAGTAATTTATTATCCTCTTTTCTTTATTTATATTTAAAACCAAATAAACTTATAATATTATAAGGAATATTATACGATAAAAAATTTGTTTATTAATTACATAATTAGTTAATTTGATTACTAAGTCTATTTATATCTAACAAATTATGTTTATTTTCTTTTAAAACTAATAAATATATATAAATTCATATTAATACTAATATATGAGGTATTATGGGATAAACTATGATAAAATCATAAATGTCCCCATAGACTCTTTTTTGTTTGTCAATGAGTTAAGGGGTATAAAGTTTGACTCTGGGCATAAAGTTTGACCCTGGGGACATTCTTGTTAGTTTCAATGTGGTTTCCCTTTACACTTGCATCCTTATTAAGAAGGTCATTGAGGTCATCAATCGTCTCACTAACCCTCATAACGCTCGATTAGTAGATATTTTTCTTACTTCTACTTTTTTTTGCTTTGAAGGGGAATTCTATGAGCAGAGATGCGGGATTTCCATCAGCTCCCCCCTATTCCCGATTGTTGCTAATCGTTTTATGGAAGACTTTAAATCCAAGGCTTTGGCATCAACCCATCTCCTTCCCAAGCTATGGAAAAGATTTGTGGATGACACTAGTGTCATCTAGCCTCATGGCCAAGATGATTTAGATCAGTTTTTCCAGCATCTCAACAATCAATCTTCTGCCATAAAGTTTACTATGGAGCAAGAAGTTGATGGGTGTCTGTCTTTCCTTGATGTTCTCATTTCGAAGAAGGATGATGGTTCTTTCTCGCACCAAGTGTTTCAGAAGAAAACTCATACTAAGTAGTATCTTCATGCCAACTCTCATCATTTCCTTGCTCAAAAGTTGGGTGTTCTCAACACGCTTACTACTCATGCACTAAGAATCTCTGATGAAAAGAACCTTGATAAAGAGAAATCCCATATCCTTAATGTTTTTGTTAATAATGGATATAGTAGGCACCAAGGTCTGAAAGCTTTCTTTAAAGCTAGCAGAGGTCCCAAGGTTAAGAAAGACCCTAAAGATTGAATCTCAGGGATGCATCTCCCTTTCATACAGGTGACCATTGTTGCGAGAATCCTTAGGAAGCATAATGTCCCCTCAGCCTTTACACCCCTGAATACTATTCGTAGCTCCCTAAGATTTGTAAAAGACCTTGTTGACCCCAAGGACATGAAAGGTGTTTATGTCATTCCATGTTCTTGTGGGACCCCCTATGTTGGTGAAATTGGGCGCTCTATTAATCAAAGGATTCATGAGCACGCAACTAACATCAAGCATGGGAGGATGTGGTCTTCAGCCTTGGCAGAGCACGCGAAGAAGACTAAGCATCATATTTGTATTGAGGAGGCCAAGGTTATTGCTAAGATTGCTCATTTTCATCATCGTAAGTTTAGGGAAGCCATAGAAATTGAAAGGAGGTCAAGAAATCTCAACAGGGATGACGACTGGAAGATTAGCAGTTATTGGATCCCTGCCCTTTCCTCTTAGCCGCCCTCCCCCCCTTCCCTTTTTAACCCCTCTTCATCCTTTTTTTTTTCTTTTCTGGTTGTATTCCCTCATCTTCTGGATTGTTTGGATTTCCCCTTTCTATTGATTTGTTGTTTTTTTGTTTGGTACTCATTTTCTTTATTTATTCATTAATTTATTAATATTTTATTCATATAAGTTTACGTATATTTCATTTGGTTTTAAATTGAAAATAAGAGGATAATAAAACTTCTCTTGTTAATTATTTATTTTCTTGGTTTACATTCTAAAAAATTTAGTTTTTACTTAGTTTTTATTAAACTTGATATATAAATAAATAAGTTTAGAATTATAAGCATTTATATTTAGAAAACAAATCAACTAATTAATTGATTAATTCATCACGATTTCAGTTTAATCCTTATTTATTCCATAATATATTTCTTTCATTTAATAAAATAAAAATTAAAAAAAAAAAAAAAAAAAAAAAAAAAAAAAAACTAATTAACTAATTAATTTATTAATTAATGAACATTTATATAATTTTATCAATATTTATATCCCATAATACCTCATACATTAATATTAATATGAATTAATATTTTTTATTTAGTTTTAAAAGAAAATAATACATATTTGTTACATATAAAATAGACTTAGTAATCGAATTAACTAATTAGTTATCTAATTAATAATAATAAAAAATATCATATTTAGTTTTAATTATTAAATAAAGAAAAAGAGGATAATAAATTATTTATTAGGTTTAAAACTCTTAGTTCCAAAAAAAAATTATAAGTAGATATATTTAGTTACATATAGATTTAAATGAAAATAAATAGATCTAACAAATTAACTAATTAATTAATTAATTAACTAAATTTTCCCTAACTCTTGGTCCAGTCAAATATAGTTGTTTCCCATTCAATTGTAGTCGTTTCATTTGGTTAAAAGTAGTTCTTCATCTGCCCTCATGATGAACCACACTTGTTCGTTTGAAATGTGTTTGGCCAAAAATTTCTCTTATGTGATTTCTACCGAAAGATTTTGCTTAAGTTTATATAATTTGGTTTGAAACTGTATTATTGGATTTGAGTGAAATAAATAAATAAATTTGGATGTAATCTAATTTATAGACAAAATAGACTTTTTAACCATAATCGGGCAAAACAATTTCAAGAAAAAATGTGTTTGTTGTTGTTGTTTAAATGCATTTTTGAATGCATAAATGGAAATAACATCTTGAAAAACCCCTTGGGGTGCTCTAATTCTAAAGATTAAACAACTTAAACTCAAGTTTTAAAAAAAATTCTGCTAGATTTTGGTTAAAATTCACCAGAAAAAAATGTCGTGGAAAAGGTCAAGCTCTTTTGGTGTATTAGTTACTCTACACCTATTTTACAAGTTAGTTTATCTTTTAAAAATTTTGGGGTCATATTGCTGGTTAATTTTCCTTAAAATCTTATAGGAATTTATTGGAATCAAAATTTAAGTTGTATTATGGGAGTCTATTTATATATTTAAAAATATCTTTTAAATAATCAAAATTCACAAACTTGCTAAAAAAGTTTCTACAAATTTTCATTAAAAAAACAAAATGTAGAATAATTAAATTAAAATAATAATAATTATATACATTATTAATAATTTTTAAAGGTAATAAATATTATTAACCTAATTTATTTTATAATGATGATAATTAATGTCTACCAAGGCCAATATGGTCTATTGGACCTTAAGAGGGAAAGATTAGTTGAGATTCTTTAACATTTTATTTCTATGCTCAAAAAGAAGTTAGAGAAATGTTCTCATATCACCATAATTATGCTTACTTAACTAGTGATGAAGGTTGGTAATGTGACAAATATTTTGAAATTTAGAATGAATGTAAAAGTTGGACAATCCAAGCGAAAGTGTTTATCATCTTCAATCATCTTAGTATCACTTTGAAGATAATGAGAATTAGTTGTTCTCTTAGAAATGTTCATTTTCTTCTTGACACTAGTCAAGAAAGATAAATAATCGTAGTTTTCAAGATTGGGGTTGATCACCTCATTATAATATCCTAGTTTCCTTTTTCCCTCTAACTATTTATCACCCCACAACTTATTGGAAGTAATAATATTTTTAATATTATCCTTATTCTTCAAGATGGTGTTTTCCTTTATCCCTCAATGGTCTATCCAATACTGGGCATCGTTATGTCATCTTCGATTGAGCCAAAAGTGGGGGTTTTGGCTAGAGTTAGAAACAATTTTAGGAAACCTCTTGACTTCCATGTTGAATAGCTTCTTCTTATAAATGAGGTACATATTCATAGTCATGTCTTCAATTGGGGAAAGTGTAGCTTGAATCAAGAGAATAGGGTAGGGAGTAATTCCTTTAATCTTGAGGTTGTAGGTTATAAATTACTTTTGGGTGTTCTTAATCTTCCTCCATGAATTTTTAGATATATTGCAACTCCAAACCTCATGTCCAATTAAATTAACAGGGGTGAAGAGAGTCTCAACGAGGAGGTTTTTTTTTATTCCAAACCTAAAAATCTGCTAACTTACAATTGTTTTCAAGCTCATAGTAAGCTTTCCATGCTCCATTTATCCTTTCCTCAATGCTATAATTCCAATTGAGTTGATGATGGATGTTGATTGTTGGGCATGGGATCCCCCGCAGCAGGTTTTGGGGCTTAAAGCCCGAGTTTTGGTCAATCATATTGTAAGACTCTGTGAAGTACCTGCATGGAGCGCGAAAGTCTAGGAAAAGTCATAGGGTTGTCTACCCTAAGAATTGTAAAATAATGTAAAGTTGTGTCGGCCTACTCATGGTCCGCGGACCATGGGACTGTATAAATAGAGAGAGGCTCTAAGTGTAAAGAGAGTGTTTTTTTGGCAAGCAAGTAATATATAGATGCGAAGGCATGGTTAGAACATAGAGAGAAAATCGAAGTGTACAGGGTCGTAGTAGTAGGAAGAGGTTTTGTAGCTGAGTGCGTAGAGGCCTAGTAGAGTCCGCAGCTGAGTGTGAGGACCCCTACAGCTGAGTGCGCATGGCAGATTCGGTTTTGTAAGTGGGATTGTACTTGAAAAGGAATACTAATAAAGATAAGTTTGATTCGGAATATTGTGCATCTATGTTTCTGTTTATCTTTATGCATTTATACTGTTTATGATTACACACACTTACTTGAATGCTAAATGAAGTAATAAGAATATTGGACCCTCACCAGTTAAGTTAAGCACTAATATAATAGCGTAGTAAGGATAAAGATTAGGGTAGTACTTTCTTCGTGCCCTTACAGAGCTGCACGGAGGTAGTGGCACATGTCGCGAGGGATAGACAATTGTGAGGAGTAGCGCAAGCACGTAGGTTTGGACCACAAACCTCCAGAAACTTCATCAAGACATCCCTAGGGTGCAGAAACCTAGTTCCAGCACCCTCCCATACTACTTCAAGTGAGACCTCAGTCCGCACTCCACGGGCTGTTGCCGAAAGGGCCAGTAGTACCGGGATTTTCTTGGCTAAATCACTTATGAACCTGGGTCAAGCCCCACTAAGCCAACAAATGGTTCTGTTGCTGGGACGGAGATCTGCATAAGGGATGTTTGATGTCGTGCCACTGGAACCCAACAAAGAAGGAAATTGAAGAGTGTTTGGACAAGAAGATTCACAAGTTCGCAACATAAGAAAACAGAACTCCACAAGTATCTGAGAAAAAGTGGTTGGATTGCTACATGTATATGGAAATCCATGAGATTTTCTTTGCATCCTTTCCTTCTAAACTGTATGAGTGTATCGCAAGGTTAGCCAACAGCCAAGGAAGGTGTAGGCTCGACCAACCGATAGTGTGGACTCCGGAATTAGTGCGCAGACTGGAAACCTTAGAAGATAAGATAACACGAGCTATGGACCACTAGCTCGACTGAATAATAGGAGGATTTATCACTGAGTTTGCGGTGGACACAACTATCAGTTACAGCGAAGCAGAGTGACGTTTTCTCAAGGGACCATGAGGTAAGTATACTAAATCTTTGAATACCTAGATTAAGATGTTGTTATGTGAAAAGCGGGTTATGCGAATAAATTAATGTTCGGGACTATGCGAAGCAGAAGAATTTATAGAAGCGGAAGTAGTGAACAATTAGAAAACAATCCCTTAATTTAACCTTTGCGGGAGAGCGAGGACGAGCTCGCGAAAGTTTCTCTGAGAAGCATGGTCAGTTTGATAAGACAGCGGATTCCGCAGTTACCAGCCACACCTCCACCCACTCCACCTCCACCACCTCCACGGTTCAGTATGGCGAGCGCAATCAAACTACCAGTATTCAAGGGAGTAGGGAATGAGGATCCGGACCAATTTTGGTTCGTGTTAAGAGTAGTATGGGAAGCACAAGGTGTCATAGACGACAACATTAAGGAGGCTACATTGGTGAGCGCACTGCAAGATCGCGCAGGGAAAATTTTAAGAACCCCCCTAAATTTATATATATAATAAATGGGCGAATCCCCATGATACATAGGAAACATGGAAGGCGATTTTATCAATAATATAATATGTATATATAATTTTTTTTGTGAATCTCTCACCAAATTATATTATCTTGTAAAATCATGGCGAATATTTCATTGGATTATAAAATATTGTAATATCTTGGCGAATATTGCACTGAATAATAAAGGCTTTGTAAAGGGCTAACAAAGTTCATAATGAGTATTTCTTGTAATGGCTTGAAACCTTGCTAATCAATCCATCAAGAACCAAAACAAGTATATTCCTTATATGGAATATAAAGATATTTCTCATGGAAATCAATTAGCTTTAGCACAAGTAGTAGGGAGAAACCCTACATGTGACAATGTGTTGGACTCATAATGAGTATTTCTTGTAATGACTATGAGCCTTGTTTTCTAAGCAATCCCTCGAGGACTGAAATATGTATATTACTCATATGGAATATAAATATATGAGTGAGGAGTGGGAAATGAGCCATAATAAGTCCTTAGAAAATTGACACGAAGAAGATAAGTGCAAAAAATAAAAAAGGTGAAAATGGAAAAATTGAGAAGAAATACAAGGGAAAAATGGTGAAACAACAAATTAATAATCCATGGAAGGAACAATGATTAGAGATAGTGAGGGAAGATGTTGCCTCAGCCTAGGGGTAACAAAGGTAGACATTAGAACTCTCACTTATGCAAGTGTAGATAAACAAACATTAAGCTCTATGCCAGTCATGAGAGGGAGGAAATCTGGGAAAGAAACGTGAGAACAAGAATTTAAATGGAACAAAGCATTGGGATTACAATCCTTGCTCGTTGAGTTTGGGTACTTTCTTTGAGGCCTATTGAAAAATTAGGAATGATCTATCTATGTATCTTGTTATATAATTAGTTTGTAAAATAGTTGCCAAGTAGCTATGTTAGAGCATGGATTTTGTTAAATGTTTTTTACTCATCCTACCTATATTTATATGGAGATGAACAAATATGAGTATTGGAAATAGAATTCTCCCATTTTTTTGTTGTAACAAATTGTACAGGTATAGCAATGTCCATCATTAAGTATGCCCCAATTGTATCGACAATATTCCCAAACCAAAACTTTTTAGTACTAAAAAGCATAAAAAAAATCCAACGTTACATACTAAAAGAACACATTAATAAAATCTGCTAGAATAAACGTTACTGGAAAGAGAAATTTTTTAAAGGACTGTCATTATAAGATCTATAGAAATACCTAGCTTCAATACCTGCCTCATGCGAGGGTAATCAATGTCTCGGGGATATGCACTAGCACCAGCAATGATAAGTTTGGGCCTAAAAAGGGCAGCAGTATTCTCAAGCATCTCATAGTCAATGAATCCTATAACCCAAGAAAACAAACACAACCATTAACAGTTTGAACACTTCCCAAAAATACTGGTTCAATATTTTTCGATCATGGAACTGTTTCCCTCCTAATTATTAT
This sequence comes from Pinus taeda, assembly GCA_000404065.3. Lineage (NCBI taxonomy): Eukaryota > Viridiplantae > Streptophyta > Pinopsida > Pinales > Pinaceae > Pinus > Pinus taeda. The sequence goes on along the minus strand of APFE030206354.1, from coordinate 51,890 downwards.
TAGACTGGCAATGCGAGCTCCCCTGTGGACTCATATAGATAGTATGGCATTGATTCAAAGTAAATTGATGTAGCAAATACTCGCTTTTTGCTGTAATGAATCCATGAGACAGATGCCCTCCATGTGGTGAGTCCAAACCCTGAATGTTGCAAAGCAATTTTTCACATGTTACATGCCCAAATAGGAATGATAATCTTATCAAAGGAGGTTCTTGCAAAATTTATTTTACTTGGGTTATCCAAAATGAAAAATTCGACTCCATGGTTTTTTTATGGACCCCAGTTTCAAGCTGTACCCCTTGACCTTCAACCACTGTTACTTTAGGCGAAGCTGGAGACTCTGACAAGATTTCAAGGAATTGGTTAGCGTCCATGTATAAGTCCATCAAAATTCTTGTAAAAATACTACACAAACAGGACTGTAACTTCAGTTGTTATGCAATTGATGCATCAAACACTTAGCATGCATCCTCTTCCTTTTCTAGTTTGTGCCTTTGAGCAACACTGGTCACTCATTGTTGTTGTTTACTCTGTTTGATGCTTAACCCCTCAAAGTATGTTGATCGAACTTCTAGACAACTGTCACATTGTCCATTGTCATGTCTTCTTTACTGCTCTATCCACTGTGCTCAATATTTGAATGCTACAGTCACCAATACCCACAATGCTACAATCACCAATACACCAAAAATCCAAATTAGAAAACCCTTCAAATTTCGAATTTAAATCTCTACAAAAACACGAAAGGTTATAGCGCATAAAGTTTTGCAATAGAAATCAGCCTTAAAACTCATGCGGCCAAGCAAAACAATGATAATAAGCCCGTGTCTCCCTTGGAATTTTATGTATCTAGATGAAACCCCAAAACGCAAAGCCCTAGCCAAAAATAAGTGAGAACCCCTCGCATCAGTCAAAGAAGAGGTTTCTGCCCTGCAAAAATGCTCAACATTTTAAAGTGACCTCCTTAAAATGTAGATCCCTACATATATTCGCAAGAGTTAAGAAGGAAGATGAGATTTTACTATTTGCGAGCAGGTAAATAGCCTGATCATGATTTAAGTAATGTTTTGTTAAATTTTGAGGGTTGCGGCTTGCAATTCAACTCAAAAAAATTATAATGTAATTAACTTATTTATTCTTTATCTTATAGTATTTTTTGAATTGCCAGTTTTTACATCTTAGTATCATCCTCCCGGCAATCTGAGTGCAAATAAACCTATCATGTGGCAAGGAATCTTTTTTTCTACTAGGGTTTTGGATACCATCATTGGAAAACTTGGCTCGGTGTGAATAAAAATAAGTTTTGAATATTTAGTTTTTAAATATGTACTAAATAAAAAAGATTTTATATAACATTTGAAATTAAGGAGAGATTTAGTTTTCAGTTTTGAATATTTATTTTTTAAATGTATATTAATTACAAAAGTCTAGGGAGAGATGTAGTTTTGAGATAGATTAGTAGATAAGTGTTGTTATGATTTTGCTTAGTGAATTTCAATTTTAAAATTGTCTATATTAACAAAAATTATTACAAAATATTTAAAATTTAAAAATGAATAAAAAGAGAATAAGTAAAAAACATTGTGATTTTATATATATGTGTGTGTGTGTGTGTGTGTGTGTGTGTGTGTGTGTGTATTTAAGATGTATACTATGGTATTTTTATCGTATCATATCAAATTTGAATCAGAATTTAAATTCAAATTTGATAACTATGGTGTGAAGTAATAAGTGGGTGTGTTATGCCTGCTCAACTCATTGTTGGAAAAGACACTGCAATATTTCTAACCTGTCATTGTCTCATCACAATGTTTCATCCCCATTGGACAACAAGCTATGGTTCCAATTGAGAAGGCCCATCTCCAATTAAGCACACTGGAAACCTCACCCTTAAAACTTCATCCCACACCCTTTGTGTTGCTTCTCTGCGCAGATGTCTCACACCAAGCATCAATAACAATGTGTCTAAATCCAAAGGCAATGACTACAACCTCTGAGTAGATCGAATTCTCCAATAATAACGAGTAATAGCTCCTCCACTTTTTTGATAGTGATTTTGCATCTTGTTAGATTGCACAAATAACAAATAATACAACAAATAGTTTGATCTTCACACTTTTCTCTCACTAGAAATGCACAATCTCAATTTTGAGATGCCATATCTACAGCAAACAAAACAGTGATCACTCGCAGTGATCTTTACACACAGAACCTTGCTCCAACAATGCTACCCTATTTGCAGCAACAGGCAAAAAATTCACTTAACAATGACTCCAAAAGCACAAGATAATCCATCACACAGTTTACATGAAATCAATCTCAACCTAGATTTGATACCAAAATGATGGCGCAAACTATTGCAAATAAAAACCCACATAAAACTAAAATCCACACACATAACGAATGCATACAAATATTCAAAAATAATTCATTAAAGAAATATTCAAAAACAATTCATTAAAGAAATTAGATATTTACAAGAGAATTATTGGCCTAATAATTAGCCTTTCTTTCCTAACTCTCCTTCTTTTACATGTCTCATGGGCTCACTTAGATTTATACAAGTGGATTTGAACCCAACGTAGGCTCTACATCCCAAACAAACTCCCACAATATCTCTCATGATCCATAAAAACTCTCACCTAATCCCTTATCTCTAGATGAGAACTAACTAACCCTCAAGTCTTTCAACTCTTCCAAAATACTCTCGAACTTTCTTCTATTTACAATAATTCTCATTCTCACCTAAAACTATAGGAAAATACATTAAATAATTAAATCCTAACTTAGGAATACAACTCCCTTAGTAAAATATTACCCTAAGTTAGTGTTGGCATTATGATATAGGTGTTGTCCTTGGCAACTTACTAAGATGACAGATCACAGCTCAGGCTCACAGAATGAAGAAAAAGAGATATACGCAAGTTACCCTTGATAAAGCCGTGTATACACGCGGGTTAGCCGACCAAAAGGTGCGTATACATATACACGCACTCTCATGCAAGGAAAGGCGCGTACATTTGGTTTTTATCCGTGGTATTTGGACCATGGTATAGTGATCCATGGTATTGGTCCAAGGTATCTTGTCCGACATGTTGATCCTAGGTATTTGGTCCAAGGTATTGGTTCTAGGTGGTTTTGGACCATGGTATTGAGTAAAGGCCTAAGACTATAAAAGGAGGAGAAGATCATTAGGCAAAGGCACCAAGGAAGTCTCAAATATCTGATGAAGTATGCAATCTAGTATGCAGGTTATGGGTTCATGATGCCTTGCTTGATCTGAGATAAGGAATCTCAGCGGTTGATGGAGAACAATATATAAGGATAGATCGAGATCTAATGGCTTGGAATGAATCATCTCTATACGGTTTGATCATGTTTATTCTAGATCTATATATTGACGCATGTAATGTTCTATAAATATTATGATCTGGGTATAACTCAAGTTTGGAATAGCTGAAAATCATGATCTAGGTATAACTCAAGTTTGGAATAGCTGAAAATCATGAATGAATATTTACATATGTATATGCTAGTTGACTATGATAAAAGCACGTACATACGCAAGATAGAGCATCTAAGTAGCGTATACCATATGAGCTATGATGTTTGAAGTTACAGGTGGTTCTGGTTGTTGATGAGTTTTGATGACTGTTTGCTGGTGTCAGCATTCTACATATTCAATTCGGTTGATTGTGTTTAGCTTCAGTGTTGATGGATGAGATCTAATAATGGATCAAGATCATAATTACTTATCTTTATGTGATCGGATGGACTAGATCTGGTTGCTAACACACATATTATCCTTGTATATGTAATAATCTGGGTATGTCTGAAGTCAGGAAGTGCAACGAAGTTATAAGTAAGTAATTAATGACATATACGTTGGTTCGCTTTGGTGAAGTTGCGTATACACGTTGGTTCAGCTCTTCCAAGTAGCGTATGCACTCTGATGCATGATTTTTTATGATACAGTTAGATTTGAACATTGTTGTAGATTTTTGTGTTCTGCTCTATGTTCTGGTGACTGCAGTTTGTTGACAGGGTTTCAGTGATTCAATGATTCAGATATTGATGATGCTAGTGTTGATTGATTGTGTGCTTCAATGATATTGATGGCTCCAGTATGAAAATTGGATGAAACGTGGCCTTCAGATTATGGTGTTGTGCTTCAGGAGTATCCAGTCTGAAAATTTATGAAACATGGTACCTGGAGGAAGAAAGAGAAGGTTGTAGCCTTCTGTAGGTCGACACCTATGTACTAGTACATTAGCTAGTACAAGAGCTAAGGGGATTGTAGCTCCCTTCCAGTAGTAGCTGGAAAACGAGTAAAGGTTGGAGCATTCTGTAGGTCGGCACCTACGTATTAGTAAAGAATCAGCTAGTGCAAGAGCTAAGAGGGTTGTAGCTCCCTTCCAAGAGAAGTTGGAGAACGAGAGAAGGTTGCAGCCTTCTGCACATAGAAGCGTGTGTACTGATATAAGGCTGCACCAGTACAGAAAAAATTGTAAAAAGAAGATGCTTATTAAAAGAAGATAGAGACGAATTGCAGCAAGTGGTTTTCACCCACATTAGGTTTCCACCTTACATCATGGTGTTCATGTGTGCTTCTTGTGTGTGATGATCTGTTCTATTTTACTACACATGTTTCCTGTTCATATGGTTAATAAAGTTCTGATGCACTAACTAAATATCAACATTTAATGGATTAACTAAATCTTAAGTTTACTGGATATACGCTAGTTGCATTAGACACAGTTGGATGTACATGCAGGTTCCCTTAACTGAAGTAGCGTATATGAATCTGAGTATGGAAATGAAAAAGTGTTTGATTTGATATTTGATAATACTGATTCCCCCCCCCCCCCCTCTCAGTATTATTTCCAACAATTGGTATCTGAGCAGGTCCTTTGGTAGAAGCGTGATCGCTTAAAGGAGATCCGTAGAACAATGGGAAAGAAGCTAAAGAAGAAAGTGCCTCAAAAGAAGAAGACATCTCAAAGGAACTATGATAGTGGGAGAATCGATTAGGGAATATGTGGAAGAAACACTTTAGATTCAAAATCACTTCACAATGAGCATGAACAAGCAAAAGAACTATCAGGTATGAATTTGTTATCCTCTAGTGATACATTTCTCCATCCATGAAGATGATGAAAGTGATAGTGAAACAACTGAATTTTCTCTTATGGGTGAGAAAGAAAGATATCAAATAGAGGCAGAATTTAAAAGGCTTATAGACAAAATTAGAGATCAACAAGATCTATTGCACAAAAGGGAATGTGTCTCCAAAGAAGAAGTTACCAATCTAAAAGCTCAACTAGAGGAAGGAAACGGGGTAAGGAAGTTGTTCAAGGAAAAGGAAGATCAATGTCAAAAGTTGCAGGAAGAAGTAACATCATTAAGAAATGAAGTAAATGAAAGGAGCACAATAATCAAGAAACTCAAAGAAAGATCTAGTTACTATGAAAGGCTTGAAGCTACGATCCTCTCGCTAAAAGAAGACCTTGAAGAATCAAATAAGCATAATAAAGAACTACTCCAAGCTCTTGAAAAACAATAAAACGAAGTTCTTGAATTAAGACATCAGTTGGAAGAAGGAAGAAAAGTTGAAGAAAACATGAAGAAGCAGTATCGTGAAAAGGATGAGCAAAATCAGGTTGAGGTAAATATTCTAAAAGACAACTTAGAAGAAAAGGATAAGCTCTTACGATTTCAAGATAGTACTAAGATCTTGGATGATATTCTTAGTATTCAAAGATCTCCTGCTATCAAAACTGGTCTTGGTTTTCATGAATCTGTTGAAGGTGAATCTAGTTCACAAAATAAGACAAGGAACTCTAATGCACCATCTGAAATACTCAACAAGGAGATGAGAGGTCAATCCCATCAACAACCAAGGAAAGAAATCCTTCAAAGAAAATCTTTTACTCCTCTGATGAATAATGTTGAATTTTATGTATGTCACAATCTTGGACATGTTGCAATCAAATGTAGAAGTAGAATGGTTCAAGATCATCACACAGAAAGATCATCATGTTCTAGGTAATTTAAGGGATATTGTTTTTCTTGCAATATGTTTGGTCACAAAGCTGTTGATTGCTATAGAAGGAATATGAAAAATGTAATATGTTATGCATGTAACAAGCTGGGACATATAGCAAAGGAATGCAAGAGCAAAGTGCAAGCACCATACCAAAAGGAAAAAACATCATCACACTTGAAGATATGGAAGAAGAAGGAAGCACAGTTTGAAAGATGTGGCACAACACAATGTACAAACATAACAAACTCAGAGGAAGCTGAAAGTGTAAACCTTCAATGTTCTCAATCTTGA
>APFE030206354.1:19708-38702 GCA_000404065.3 Pinus taeda | reverse complement strand
CCCCCCCCCCCTCTCAGTATCATTTCCAACAGTTAGATGCTCTTGCATCTAACTTGTTTCCTTATATCAGAGGAAGACAAGCTCTTAGGAAAGTAGAAGCAATTTTAGGTACTCCAGGCCCACTCCATGTTCCATATTATCATGTCAAATGACAGTTAATCTTTGAACATGAAATCTTCTACCCTACCACTTCCTTGCTTGAATGAGTGGCTGCCATATATTCAGATTTTATAGTTGACAAGGTTGTAACCACTTGTCCCTTACTCATCCAACTTATAGCTTCACCAAACAGTTTGAAAACATAATCATTGGTTGACCTCCATTGATCAAAGTCTCTAGCCTAGTCAACATTAACAAAGCAACATGCATCTACCTGTCTGTCGGTTTCAAGATTCCCTTGGTAGTAGATCGCACACCCACTCCATGTTCCATATTATCATGTCAAATAACTTATAACTTAAATTATTACGTATAATCAAATTAATACCAAATAATTATTATGATAACTGAATTATATGTTTTAAACATTCTACTAAAAAGAAAAATTATTACAAATAAATATTTTTAAATTACATCTTCGATATATTAGTTATTGGGATGGGTGATGTGCATCCTTTAACCATTCGCGCTCAAAAGACATAAATGTAAAAATATCTTGAAATGGCATATTTTTGTGTTAGTGTGGCATAAAGGAACAAAATTTCAGGTAAATTGAGATACATTTGGTGCCAACATTTTCTTTGGAAATACAAGTAAATACATATAACAATGGATGATTAAATTATATGAGGCAGTATAAAGAAAAGAACAATAAATTTGATAGTAGAAAACACCTTTTTCCCAAATTCCATTTAGATGCCATTTAGTTATTGCGAGCCCAAATCATTAAGCACAAAAATTACAATTTTTTCAAATCTGAATTATTGAAAATTCAACAAAAGACAACACTCCAGAAGAGTATGTCAAAAGCTAACATAATTGCATCTCTCATGTTCCTTTGAGATCTTTCAAGAACAATAATTAATTAGAACAAATTTAGTTCCCATTTTGGGATCAATAGGCATGAGGAGACGACCACCATAAATCACATAGAGGCTAGCACCAAACACTACTTTATATCAATTTTCTATTTCTCGAAAACTGATCATTGTAGCTTTATAATATTAACTCCTAGTTATGGATTCCAACCAATTTTCCACAGAGCATCATGATTTTCCCTTTGCTTGTTCCTATATAGGCCTCTGCATTTTGTTTTTCATGGGGTAAATTGGAATAGCCTATCCCTGTTTCTCTCAAATTTTTCAATTGGCCTCATACATATCATGTTGGATTGTCTCATCAACTATTTATGCCCAAGTCTGATCAATTTGAATGGGAAATGCACTCATTTGAATTTAGATTCCAAAATATTTGGGCATGATTCATTTATGATTTTACTTAATTTACCCAAGGAAAACAAGGTGCTTCAGAGCTTTAGTGGAAGAGATCATTATTATTTCACTTAGTGCTTTGCATAATACATTTGTACATACACGTACTATTTATGTTAATCCTTCACTGACCTAAAATAAAAAACAATAAAAAAAATTGAATATCCCAAAAAGAACAAACATTAGGAGTGAATTTTTCTATGGTAAGATACTCGATAGATTTAAACTTACTATGTTAATTTCAATTCATATTCTTATTTTTCCAGCTTACACCCAAGTATTTGATAAACCTGAAAGAAGAAAACACATTGAGAGATGAACACCATAAAACTTAAACAGTTCAAAAATCGAAAATCCATACTAAGGAGGTAAAGGAGTACCATGGTGGAAAATATCTACTTCCAACCTTTAACTAGTTTTTCCCGAGTACTGGTTTGACCTGAATGTAAGAATTGTACCATGGAATAAGAAACATCAGAAAAGCCCATACAAAGAAAATTGAAGTTCTCTAATTGCTTGTAGATATAATAATTTCCACAAACAAGACTTGGTAGAAAATTTGAATTTAGAATTTCAATGATGAATGTGGCATAAAACAATATATCATTTCTAAAAATAATTTCCTATAGTTTAGTTGCATTGAATCTTGATGTTACTATATCCAACATATGCAAAAAAAATGACTAATAGACATGTGCTAGATGCATATTCCAAAGAGTTTATCATTGCCAAATCTCTCCCTTGATATAAAATAGCAGAGAGATCATTTTAAGTAAAGAATATAGTTAGAATCACTAGTTTTCATGTTACAGGTTGTGAAGTAATCTCTGCGAGCCTAAATTGAGAAAAAGAAATGTCAAGACAACAAAATAATAGCAAAGAAAACAGAGGAAAATAGGTTTAAGACAATCTATTTCATTATGATCCTAGAACCAATTTTCCTAAAGAAATTGCATTTTAAACTGAAGTGAAAACAAATGCCAAGCAGTTTGTGGATAAATAGTGAAGTTACAAGTGCTTTTGTTATCAAAACTATAATGGAGAAAACTTCAAATGATACCATTATGGAGAATAGAGATAAGAGAATTAGATTAGCATAGATAGACCAGAAACAGAGCTTTTATAGTAAGCTCTCCTGATTGACAACTCACAAGACATATATCTTTGCACCTTGGGATGAACAATAATGGAAACCTAAAATCTATGAATAAGGACAAAGGCCCAACCATCTGAAACCGCATAGCATGTACAAATTTCAAAAATGTTGATTTAGATTGATGATGCAAAATTTCAATTCAGTTTAGCCTGATGGTTGGGCAGAATAGTTGTTATCCTTCCCACCCAAGTCAAGTCTCGTATGTTGACATGTTTACACTCTAATAGAGTAACTTCTTGCGCTCATAAGAGAGTCTACTTGGACCAATATATATATATATATATATATATATGCACACACACACATATATATGTAAGCGCACACAAACATACCATTGAGTTAGCTCATCAAGCGAAAGCCTACTTGCTCAAGGCATAATCACCGAAAGGTTGTGGGATCATGTCCTGCTTACTGGTTGCTACTACAATTGGTAGTTACTACTAGCCTCCATCCGGGGATTTGGGGAAGCTGGAGGATCCTGGATTCTCATATATAATATATATATATATATAATATATAATATAATATATATATATATAATATATATATATATATATATATTCAGAGAAGGAGAAGCTTGACACTATAAGGATTTTCTGCACTAAATTATGCAATTTTTTTGTCAGTTTGTCATTTCTTGAGCAACAACTTTCTTGCACAGGAATTATGGCTCAATCATTTTATGTATGCAATATATTTTGATGACATTGAATGAGAAAACTACAGTTTTAACTCCTGAGTTTATGGTTCTATATGTATGATATGTGGTGTATTGTTTTGTGTTTGAATTAGTTCTATTTTCTAAATGTTTAAAAAAAAAAAAGTTATGTCATTATATATATATATAACATAAATCAACAATGACATAACTTCTTTTTTTTAACATTTAGAAAATAGAACTACTTCAAACACAAAACAATACACCACATATCATACATATAGAACCATAAACTCAGGAGTTAAAACTGTAGTTTTCTCATTCAATGTCATCAAAATATATTACATAGATAAAATGATTGAGCCATAATTCCTGTGCAAGAAAGTTGTTTCTCAAGAAATGACAAACTGACAAAAATAATTGCATAATTTAGTGCAAAAAATCCTTAAAGTTTCAAGCTTCTCCTTCTCTGTATATAGCCTTAAGATTTTCCGAAATTATGATGTATGAAAGAAACCTAGAAGACCTCTATATTGTGTGTTTTTTACCCTAATCCATTCCTTTTCTCACCTTGCGCATCAAGCATGCAGATTTTGAGTGTGGGACACGTCTTAGGCACTCAAGAAGGGCATGTCCAGTGGATCCACACATCTAACATGGGGATTCACTAGAATCACTACACATGAAGGTGGGGGGTGTGAACAAATCTTGTTTTTGTGGCCTCAAGTGAGCCATGAAAAAGTTGGAAGGAGGGTCGCCCTATAATTCAACCAAGGTCCACAGATAGAGATGATCCAAGCATCTATAGCAACAATCAACCCAAGAATTTAGCTCCCAAACTTCTCAATGTGGACTTGGTTTTATAAGTTCGTCTAGGAAGCAAGATTGGTCAAACCCTAGAATTTAACAATTTTGCAAAACTCAACTCAAATAGACAGGGAAGGACTTTCAATTTTCACATCATGTCCTCCTTAAAATCAAGAAACTTGCCTAGCTATGGTAGGGATGGCAAGCAAAATGGAGAGAATGGAATAATAAGCTAGGGAAGCAACATGTGACATACATGGAAACCAGGAATAGTTGGAGCACAATTTAGATCTTCTCTGATAAGAATATTCAAAGAAGGTTGGACAAGATAAGCAACAATCCATTGTCTTGGAGCTGAAAGCGTACCTTTTCCTGCCAAATCTTAGGGAAGAAAGAAACAGAATTAACATTACTGTGAAAAATACACTTACACCTTAGCTTCCAAAGGGGGAAAAACAATAATTCTAAGAAACTTCCAAGATGCCATAGGGGTGGACAGAACCAATTGTTTAGAATCTAGAGTGATGTAATTTAGCAGTCCACCAATGAACTTTTTTGGGTATCTAATCTTGTCAGCATGTTATTAGCACCGAGAAATATGCCCCGATTTCTTTCTTAGTTTTTGTACATATTTTATGTATTTTATTTCTGCATTTTGTACATATTTTTTTGTATAATATAAGACATATTTCTCCAACCAAAAAAGACTAAGTAGAAATCAGGCAATGTCCAGGAATGGAGTGTTTTAGGTTCATTGTGTGCTTTCAGAGTTGGAGAGAAGAGCTACAAGCGATTTACAGACTGGTAAAAAACATGGTAGAATATAGGGATATGGTCTACATTTAAGGGAAGCAAGTTCCTGTGGAAGAGCAGCAAGGGATTGTGGATGAAAATCTAGTGTAACCATTAGGCCTATAATTGAGGGCATCCACATCAATCCAGACCATGTCACTAGTAATAATCCAGTTTACTCAAACCTCTCTGTTATTGGAAGTATAATGAAATTTACTTCAAAGACAACTAACTTCTTATTCTTTTGTCAATATGTAAAGCCTACACATGCCAAGCCAATCCAGGTCACTAGTAAAAATCCAATTTATCTAGCCTTCTCTGTTACCAGTAGCATATTGAACTTCACTTCCAAGACTACTAGAACTTTCTTCTATATGAGAATCCTTATATCCTACCATAACAAGGCTAAGATACATGTCTAGAATCATTTGCAGAAGATGTTCTTTAATGTACTAGTTGGCACCGTCAAATTTTCTATACAATTTAAAATTTCCTCAGTGTGGTGTCAATTGACATACACGCCTTTCTTCAATCACTCTTAAGAACAATTGTTGTGGGTATGAGGTCTTCAATGAAAATAATCCAATCCAAGAAATCTGTAACAATACAATACCTGACACTCTAGCATCCTATGTCATCGCCTGTGTTTCTAGCAATTTTTTTAATATAATTGGGAGACAACAGTGGACTAATTGCAGCAGTTGAGGCTTGAAATGCTACCTTCAACTAAAGTGTGTAGTAGTTTTTAGTGAAATATGTTGCAACATTTATTGTGACTGTAAATAGAAGCATAAATAAAATGTACCTTTTCAGAATGTGTTCAGGAACAACGTTAGCATAGAGCTCTCTCAATGTTTTCCCCTGTATCCATGGCTGCACATCACATTCATCGTTCAAAACCTTTTCAATACTGATGCAAAATATAGCAGGATATACATATATGGCTCAAAAGAGGATGTAGAATATCTAGAGTCAAAGCGTGTATCAATTGTGAAAAGTATCAATTCAAAAGAGCGCACAGCTATAGTGAGGTGGTTGAAACCTATGTTGCAGCCGGAAGACCCTGGAGAGTTTGAAAAAGAAGAAGTGGTAAGTGTCTATGAGCTAATTGAGCACCCAGATTACAATTATTGTATTGGGGACATTGTTATTCGACTTCCATCTGTTGCAGAGCTACTAGAAGTGCCTGGTGTTGTTGAATCATCAGTTGATGATAAGGTGTGTCAAAACATCTCATCACTTGAGAATTGTATGAAAACATAAAATGATTCAAACATTGAGAAAGATTGTGAAATGGATCCATAACCTGAGTATTGTATTAGAACATAACAAAGATCTTTGAGAAAAAGACAAAAAGCTAAGGTTGGTCTAGCCTTTGAGGATCAGTCTGGTGATGATAAAGAAATTGAACTAAAGCCAAAATGTGTAAATGAGACCAAAATTACAGAGAAAATTTTCCAACAAGGATCTTCAAGAAGGTGTAAGGCTAAAGTAGGTATGGATACCGAAGAATCAGATTTATCCTCGATTGGGAATATTATAGGTCTCAAAAACGAGGGTATTGAAGTGATGTGGGTAGATGGAATGATTTCAAAAGTAAGTGCTCTCTTGTTTTTTCTTGGATCTATTCTTTGTTACATTGATGTTTACTAACAACAGATGGCAAAGAATTTCAAATGATCAGTCATATTTGACAATCGTAAACAACTTAATTTCCAAATAAAGTTTTGTTCAATAGTCTTGAAGAACTAGAACCACCACAATCCAGCTACACCAATGGTGAAAATCCTTAGAAAAAGTGGAATAATAATTTTTTTTAAACATGGTATACTTGATCATGTTACTTATACAGGTTTCCATCTATTTTACCAATCTCCAAAGAGAAACTCACTGGTGAGATGATGCAAGCTACGGTACAACAGGCCAATAATCTTTTTATCCTCGTAGCCAATATACGGGTTAGGGTACAAAACCTAGATATTTGAAATACTCGTGCTCCTGAGCACTATGATAAGTGATGCATCTACTGGGCTCCAGGAACAACATTTTTTGGGAGGGAAAATGGTGGCGTAAAAACAAAGAACAAACAGCAAAGTTGACAGCATTAAGAAAAATTGTTACCAGACATCCTTTGATCATATTCCAAAGAAAAAAGATAATGTTTGTCCTCACTGAGAGAAGATCAATTCCTATTGGCTCAAGACCTGGAACATGCACCTAACCACAGAGCAAATAAGAGGGTCAACGTTGTTAAAACTTCACAAAACTTGATCATAACCAAAACAACTTTAGTAAGAAGACATGTCAATCACCAATGAAACAATGTAAGAACCTAAATTCAGGCATAATTTCTTACACAAACAAGAGAATGCTACATCTATGTTGGAAAAACAATGATCAACTACTTAGCCAAACTCTTCTGAAGAAGCACAGGATCACATGAAGCAACGAGCAAGGATCATCTCCATCATTAATCCAAAGAGCTTAAAAATGCAGTGCTACCCATGAGCAAACAACACCAACAATGAGCTATCCATGTAGATCAATATAATCACAGAGTTACGTCATCATCAATGCAAACATATGGTGCATGAAATCCATTGAAGAAAAGACATCAATATCATAGAACATACCCTTATTCTCAACAAGGCACCCCTAGCATTAATTCAACAAGAATACAATGTCACTAAAAGCCTTTGTAAAACCATCAAGAACAAGTAGGTTTAAATTTTGAAATATAACTGGAAAAAAACTATGCCTCACAATCAAAAAATGTGCTTCAAAAATAGAGTCACTAGTATATATCATATTTCAAATTTTAACAATACTTCTTGCTCAGAAACAAACATCATTTATATACAACATTTCACCTTTTTCTATGGGTTGGACTTTTGAGAAAATTTTCGTGGTTAGAATCCAAAATAATCCTTCTCTTTCATAGTTCACCATTGGAACCGTGCATGATTGAAAGCAAGGGTTCCATCACCATTGAGTTGTTATCATCAAAACTAGCATAAAAACTACTTGAATATCATATCCTCTACACATCAACATAACAAGTAAATACTCGCGCTATAAAGCATAGAAAACCATATTGCACAGTATTATAAAATACCCTATCAGTAACAATAGATGGCAAATAATTTCTAATGATCAATCATATTTAACAATCGTAAACAACTTAATTTCCAAATAAATTTTTGTTCAATAGTCTTGAAGAACTAGAACCACCACAATCCAGCTACACCAATGGTGAAAATCCTTAGCAAATGTGGCAAAATAATTTTTTTTTAAACATGGTGTACTTTATCATGTTACTTATACAGGTTTCCATCTATTTTACCAGTATCCAAAGAGAAACTCACTGGTGAGATGATGCAGGCTATGCTATAATAGGCCAATACTATTTTTATCCCCACGGCTAATATACATGTCAAGGTACAAAACCTATATCCTTGAAATACTCGTGATCCTGAGCACTACAAGCAGTGATGCATCCAAAAACACCAAAAAACTCGTTTCCAAAATTCCTGCAACTTTGTCTAACTGTAAACACATCTGATGTCAATTGGGTCTAGCTCCACTGGTTAGGTGGAATGATTGTTATCCTCCCTACAATGGTTCTATTCCCGCCAATGACATGTTGATATGGCCTTTGGCCCTAAGGAATTTGCTTAAGCCTAGGTGCCATCCTCATAATGAGGCAAAGTTCCTTGGGTTTTCTCAGGATATATTTTGCAAAAAGCATTTTTAGTCAATTGGGTCTAGCCCAAGAAATTGAGGGTGAATGTTATCCCTCCACACCTAGGACCAATTCTCACAAGTGACATGTTGACCTCTTAATGAATGTATTGTTTATTGCCCCGTGCCCCAAATAATTTGGGTTTACCCTAGATACCATCCTCGAAATGAGAGGAAGTGCTAGGATATATATTCCAAAAAAAAAAAATTGTAAATTGGGGCTAGAATGGGTGGTTGTGAGGAGTGTTAACCTTCCAATATTAGGATATACATGCAATGAAATATATGTGGGAGATTCTTGTTTGAATTAGAATGGTAGCTCAGGCTGAGAATAACATGAGGTAAGTGTGTAAAACTGGCATGAAACCTATTCTAGATACAATGTTCCACTCTAGCCTAGGAATGACATTTTTAAGGGTTCACATGTGTGCATAAAAAGTACCTCACCCCACCTCAAGCCTCGCACTCCACTATCTAAGAAGATCTTCCATGAGGTCAAGTAGTAGGGGGAATTAGCACTAGGGGAAATTATAATTCCCCCCTACAGAAATCGGCTGAAGTTGTAGAGGTATAAAGTCACAGGTAAGCACTACATATCACAAGGTTCCATAGGTATTTTGAGTCGTCGTTTTTGAGTGAGATGTGTGTCCAATCATTTCTTTGTAATTCGTCAATCTAGCTTTTATAGGACTTGAACCATTGAATCTGGCTTCATCAAATATCCCTAACCCTAATGAACCTAGTGGATATCACCATCACGTGTGGATAACATTGATTCAAATACAAGACCCAATAGGGTGGACTAAACGCATGAACTCATGCACCCAACAGACTTAGAAAACTGCACCATTCACAAAATAGACATTCATGCATGCCCTCCCCTAGATGGGTAACTGTGCCTTCCTAATTGAAGACAATACATTCATACATGTGCCTCAACCAGTGATCCTACTAAACTACTGCGCCTCCATTAGAGGATCTCTTATGGGCCCTCTACTAAACATCAACTTTCCTCTGTATAAGATGGAATGTATTTGTTGAAGGATGATGTTGTTGTTGAAGGAGAACAACTACTGAGAAATAGGTAAAATCTAAGACTACCTCCACTCTTGTATCAGATAAAAGTAAAACTGTTGTCAAATTAAGCAATATTGTTAAGCAATTTTCTCTTATTTAGTGAGCCAAAAATGAAAAATATTATATCATATGTGGGTACATGGAGCAGTTAGAAAACATTCTACTTCCATAGACTAAAATGGAGTACAACCCTTTTACAAGGCTTATGGTACCAAGTGCAACATCTAGTTTAATCACAATAATATTCATTGGCTTGTAGCAGTCTTCTTCTGGAAAAAAACTAAAAGAGATTTATTACGCTTTGAATTTCAAATGCTTGTTAAAGGATCAAGTGGTAGTTGCAAAGAACAACTCAAACTGGGTGATATCAAAACAAAATAATTTAGTATTTCCAAGACAAAATAAAATTACTGATGTATCTCTGAATTCCATGAAAACAAAACAATTTGATGTATTGAAATGATATTAGGAGATTAGTAAAGAGGATCAAATTAAGTGATGTTATGGCCATACCATTGTGTCCATTTATGCTTCGAGCGAAGAGACTCAACAACACCAAGAACATCGAGTGCCCTCCAAGACAATGTAGTCCTTGTGGTTTGTAGAGAGTCTTCTCACTCTAACATTGGGCTCTTCAAACCAACTCTACACAAGGTCATTACAAATGTAAAAAATCAGCAAGACATAAATTTGGTAGTAAATATGACCAAAAGAAGAACTAGTGCAAACAATTTTCACAATCCTGCTTTTGAAACCAACATTATAATCTCCTTAGCATTATGATCAATTGTCAGTGTTCTTCCCAAGTCAGCGAACTCAGCTCCGCCTTGACAAAGTGTAATTGCATAAAAGGAATGTTGGTCTCATGCCAATAGGTCTCCTATGATGAATGCACAAGAACCTAGTACATAGACCATTTTTCTCTTCACTTGGCTACCTAGGGCTTATTTCCCTTTCCAAATATCAATAATTATTTTCCAAGAAAACATAAAATAAGAATAAAATTTTACTATATTCTAAAAGGTGAAGATGCTAAAACCATGCCACAAAGTGAAAGGAATTCAAATATCTTTCCTCAAACCACCAAATATATAAACAAAACAACAATAATTATAAAAATAAAACTAGATCTGTCGATCTATGCATGAAATGAGTCAAGTGACTAAAAAAATCTGACCAAAACAAACTAAAAATTTCAAACTTAACAAAATCCTCTAAACAAGCAGCAAACAAACCGCTAAAATTTTCTAAGATATCAGAGCTAGACATCAACGCAATTTCATGTACTTGAATAAGCCCATTATTGCTTAGCGTTAGACTTCTTAAATTAGTTATTTATCATTTAATACTAGGAAATTGTCTATGTGAAAAGAAATAGGTCCCAGCTTCATCAAATCTGACTTCATTTCCAATCAAAGATCAAATCCAAAGGATACTAACTCGTTACTCTTGGATGGTGCTAAAGTTAAATACACAAAATAACAAAAAATAAAGATATGATAAAAAATAGACCTACAAGATTGTACTGGTCGAGTGTGACAGGGACACCAATAACTGAGACTAGAGAGATTTATAGAATGCAGTAGTTACTACTGTGTGTCTATTGTGTGATTAGTGGTATGGTGGAGAGACCTACCAAGAAGGGACGTTGGTATCGGGAAAGTATAGTAGGGAGATCCATAGAGAATTTATGTAAAAGGAAGATGAGAAGTGTTGTCTTCAAGTTGGTTTATGTTATGGTATAATTTTGTTGGTGATAAGTGGTAACAAAACACTTACATCAATAGGTAAAAAGTAAATTCGGGGCATGAGTTGGACTAACTCATGTTATCTCATCCCTTAATGGTCCTAAGGACATGTGGGGACCCGAACAACTTAGTACCTGAAATACTTGAAAACATGGCTGACAGATGACTGACAAGAAATGGCTAACAAATGACTTGAAAGTCTTGTTAAATTTATTATTTATTGTCTTTTCAAATAGAGATATCATGGTTCCTCTTCCTGCCTTAAGTTTCCTCTTACTTATTAAACATTTTTTATATTCTTCTGCATATTCAACATGTCGACATTCCTCAAAAGATTTCCATCTAACAATAGATTTCTCTTTACCATTTACAATTTTCTTTTCATACACCTTTCCTGCATGCTTTTGTATTGTATCTAGCTTCATCTGAAATTTCACTACCTTTTGAGTTTTCCAACTACACGGAATACATCTAACTTGTCAGAAAACCTCGTTCTCATTTGTAGGAGGTATTTCTTCAATAAATGGAAAACTTGAGACCCAATTTTCTTGGAATCGTCTCCTTATGGTCCATTGACCTCTTTTCCTTTTCCGCGAATGGATTGTGTCAATTTCCAAGGAAAAATCTTTAACATTTTCATCACCAATTTCTATTGAAACTGCATTTATCTCACCCTGACCACTTGAGGAACGTATTATTTCATCCATCGTATGGATATCAAATGCATTTCCACAAGAGTTAACCTCTCTCTCAGTAACATATTGTTCAAAGGAGCTTGAATCATGAAGAGTGTGTATTTTTGGATGGAGCCTTTTGAAAGTATGATAATACATGTGTTTGCTTTGATGGTTTCTTTCCATGATTATCTTTTGACATCTCATTGAATATTCCACAAGTAAAATTTCAAATCGATCTACAAACTTGCATCAACATTTTCCAAGCATTGAGATATGCTTCATATAAATTCACTTATTCATAGAAAATAGAATTGTACTTTGCAAAAGAATTGTTGAGTCAACATTGAAAGAACATATATCAGAAATTGAATTTTGAGGCAAAATGGAATTTAACAAAAATTATTTAACAATGATAATGGGAAACTATTAAATTCTAAGACATAAAATATAATAATTCATTTGTATAACATTGAAAAAATATCACTTATGCGATCGGAACAAAAAATGTCTCAGGACGGAGAACGAAATAGGTTTTTGCTCCCTGGCTTTTGCGTGAATGGCACTGCTGCGAGGCTGGGGTTCCTTGCCGCGACATGCAAGGACGGTGGCCAAGGAAAAAATGCCTTTCGAAGTGGGCCGAGTAACGAATGGGGCAGTATTGTGCCATTTCAGGCAGATTTTGCTCTATCTTTACCTCGACGGAAGACCAGGGAGCTCCTCAGTGATGGGGGTTTTGGTCCTGCTGCGGAAGCACTTTTTTTTTCTCCCCGGATAGATTCATGGATCATTAATGGTGTGGAGTTAGGGTTCTTGTTCTTGGTCCACGATGTTTTTCTGCAGAATGGGCATCTTGGGGTTGTTGCCTCTGCTTCCCATAGGGGAGTGCGAGCCTAGGTTGCTCTTGTTCCGGCAATAGTTTTTGTTAAAGGCATATGCAAGGTCGTTTCTGGGTGGGTTTCTTTGGGCAGACAAATCTGTCTTGGCTCAACGGTGGTCAAGTCACAAGCTCCCTGCCTCCGTTTCAATCAAAGCTCTGGGAAAGGCATACCCGAAACAGTCTTGCCCTGCGGTTTCAAGGATGGTATTGGAACTAAGAGGCTAGTAAGTACCCCCTACTTTCAAATTTTCATAAAGCCCCCTGTTGGGACATCATTTATATTTTGGGTAAATAAAGCAGATAATGTGATGATTCTGAAACAATGCATCATACAAAAAACTGGATACCCTATGTACAAACAAAATTTGCTATACAGAGGTAGTATATTACAAGATAATCATCTCCTGCAAGATTATCATATCCTATCATATTCCACAATAATCCTCAATCCCAGGCTCAAGGGAGGAGTGACGGCACCCAATAAACCCAAAAATGCAAGTGGGGGAGGGGGAAGCAGCTCTGCAAAAGACATAGGAATAAAGTAGAAACCTACAAATGGGAGACAATCATTCAAGAATATACTTCAAGGGAAAAAATCAGTCACGGAACCACCCAAACAGGCAGGGACTGCCCCAAACCCATACATAGTGGAGCAACTGAACCACACCCCAAAACTAAACTTAGACATGCCAAAAACAGATGAGTATTGCACCTCTTTTGAATCCCAAGCCATTATATGTCGTTTCAACTACTTCTGGCCAAACCCAGTAGAACTTTTCCATTGGATTCTTACTAACTGGTCGATAGAGTGTGAAATACATATCTGTTCTAAAGGATTTTTTATTGTCTCGTCGACAAAAAAATGACTACTATGGAACTAATTTCGACCTTTATAGGTCTTTAAATGATGAGTGTTCCTTCTAATCATGTGTTCTAATAGGTCCACCTCCATGATGCCCACATACCAACCCAAGACATAAGAAGGCACATCAAGGTAGGGAGTTACCGCCCACCAAGGGGAAGTTAGTAGCCACAAAACCAAGCACCATCAACATGTAGCTAAGAAGACTTACCATGCCCATCCACCATCGAGGATCTAGGATACACTTATACACTTCATCCCACATGGCCTTACAAGGCTATAAATTTCACACAATTGGGCTTATGAACAACATGGTATAAAGTTTAGGAGTACCCTTGATTGAAGGGGTGAATCACTCACAAGCTCTAGTAAACTATCATTTTTCAATCCTAGTCAATTGGAGTATTGAGTTGAATATTTTTGTTGTTCAAGTTTCACCATAATATTTCAAATAGCATTGCCAAAACTTTAGGGTATTCTACAAGCATAAATCCATCTTAACCCCATATCTGCTAAGCATGGAGAAGAATCAAAAGCACCCACATGTAAATTCTCGTTGCTTAAAAGATCCAATATTAAGATGGATCTATGCTAGTTTTTTCCTTTTCTTACATCAACCTTATTGTTTTTTTTACATTAGACTCGAACATCTAATTCTTGTTCCATTTTAATTTATTAGAATTACACACATTATCTGACAAATCTCTTGCCCTTGGGCTCTTGGTGCAGCCACTTTGAATCTTAGTCAAGGATTTGACAAGATTTTTGCGATGCAAGTTGCATCATAATACATTAAGTAGCATTACCAAAACCTCAAAATGTTATTCTACTAGCATAGGTCCATCTTAACCCAATA
Source organism: Pinus taeda (assembly GCA_000404065.3). Classification (NCBI taxonomy): domain Eukaryota; kingdom Viridiplantae; phylum Streptophyta; class Pinopsida; order Pinales; family Pinaceae; genus Pinus; species Pinus taeda. Next base: position 24,021 of record APFE030206354.1, on the reverse strand, counting down.
TCTATTAGGCACTAAGAGGAATAAAAAAACGTGTGAAAACCTCTCCCTACTTAAACAATCTGAGGTTAAGATGGATCTAAGCTAATTTCTTGTTTTTTTTAATTATTTTATTACATCAACCTTTTCTTTTCATTTCACATTAGACTTGAAAATCAAATATTTTTCCATCACCTCTTCCAACAAAGGTTGTAGAGTGAAAGTCTCTTAAATCTTGGTCAAACAAAGTATTGAGTTCAAGGGCCTTTTTGCGGCTCAAGTTTCATAATTATGTGTCTTGGAATCACCAAAACTTCAAGATGTTTTTCTATTATGAATGAATGATCTGTCATCACGTAAGCCATCTATACTATAGTAGACATATTCCAACATTGCTTTTCTTTGGATTGTAGTTTCAATTACAATCACCAAAGATATGTCCTTGCGATATCTAGAGTTATGTATGAAGCGGCTTCATTCTTCATAGATTGTGTTTCCATCATCCACAATTCCAGGTGAAGTCACCAAAATTTCAAGATGCTTTTTCTATTATAAATGAATGATTTGTCATCATGTAAGCCATCTATACTATAGTAGACATATTCCAACATTGCTTTTGTTTGGATCACAATTTCAATTACAATCACCAAAGGTATGTCCTTGCGATATCTAGAGTTATGTAAGAAGCCGCTTCATTCTTCATAGATACTAGTGTTTCCATCATCCACAATTCCAGGTGAAGCATATGTGCATGTAGTAATTAGGGATAGCAAAATGTTAAAAATGATAGTATCAAAAAAAAGAAAAAGACAAGAAACTCATGTCATTAAATGATGGCATCCCAACTTTCTGAGATTGGACACAGGTTGAAAGGTTATAAGAAACAATAAGCATGTTCAAGACGTCAATATTGGGTTTCAGGGAATGGCAAGGTTTTTTCTTTATTTTAAAGCTTCTGATATAAAAACCAGTGTGTTCCAGCCTTTGTTAAATGCTTGAACTTGGATGCTTCTAATATGTTTCTTGTCAATTTTAATGCATTTCTGGCCGTTACATGGTTGGCATTAGTTGTTTAGGACTTTCTAAGAAATATAATATATTCATGTTGATTCAAAGAATATGTTACATATGTTTTATAGATTTTGATGTATTAAATATTTAAAGGATTCACATTCTTGCAATTGTATTCAATATTTATAACAGTTTAGAAGACTGCTGCTTTGACTGGAATTTACTTTGCATGTCTACTATGGACATAAACCTCAGAGCTATAATGGTGTAGACTATAAGCATTTAGCGACGTCACCCATGCTGCTAATCTTCACTACAATCTATAATCACACAATAAAATCCAGTCCATTGGAACTCATAACGTAAGTTACTTAATTCCCTTAATTCCACCCGTTTAACATTGCACAAACCCATTCATCTTAATAGCAATGAGCTACACAAGATGATTTATATTAGAATAAACATAACAATAAATAAAATCACATGCAATTACTTAAGTAGACCATCCCACAGCAAAAGAGTTGACAACAGGAACGGGTTCTAGTAATCCTAATTTCCACTTCGTTCCTTGCTCTGACATATGTGCCTTAGGAAAGCACATGGAGTTCAATGCTTTAACAAAAATCCTAAATTCACCACTTCAATCGCAATACCATATTACAATTTTGTTGTAATATTTTCTTCATTATCTATAGTACTGCAAACCATTTTGCTGACAAGATGATGCACACATCTTATCTATTTAAAACAGTGCAGTTAGCAATCCCCTGACTGGAGCTTCGCCACTCTAAGTGAAGTAGAAGCAAGAAAATTAACTTTAACCTACCCTATCATGAATCTATATGAATGCATATGCATGCCTTGGAACCAATACATATACAGGAAAGAATGGCAACAAACTTGAAGAAAAACAAGGAATATGAAGCCAACTTACCCTGATTCAAAAGCCAGCTATAGATGGGTAGGACCTGCATAAAGGGGCCTAATTTTTGGTGCTCAACCAACAATTTTGTCAAGTACCGGCTATTGTTGCTACTGTTGCAGTGGCATGAGACATTCGGATCCAAGAAACCATGGATACCAAAACAAGAGAAGAATCAGTGGATTGAAAATGCAAGAATATTACAGCCAAAATAGAAACTGTTGATGCTCGCACCGAAAATAGCACTGCCAATATAGAAATTGTTGTTGCTCGCACTGAAACTAGAAAATTAGGATTTGTGAACTATGATCAAAAACCCTATTTAAAAACAATTTTGTAAAGGATTAATTCGTGAAAATAGGGAGCCAGGGAGCCATATACATCATGAATCCATGAAAACAGGGAGCCATATACACGATGAATCCGGAATTCGTGAAAACAGGAAGCCGCCCTCCATCTAAAAACAAATTAACCTCTGCCCTCCATTTCAAAACAAATCTAACCTCCCAGGACCAAATCGACCCTCACAAACCACTCTCAAACCAGAAAAACCAAACTCTAAATCAGAAATATGGCGATTTTAATCTCCCAAACCAAGGGCAAATATCAAAATTCGGCGATTTTAAGGGAATATGATTTCCAAAAACCAGTGAATCGAGCCAAAAGAAGGTTCGGTTAGTTTATCAGCCCATTTTTTATTTTGGGATAAAATAAAATAAAAAATTAATTATTTTTTAAATAAAATTGGGGCTAACTATATGAAAAGGGTTTTTAATAAAAAATTCGCCCTCTTAAAATGTAAAAACCCTCAAATTTCACCTTTGGGCTATAATTCACCCCTAAAATTTACCATGATCACATGTTAACATGGTACATCAAGCACTCTAACGATCGCTCAAATGCAGGGATAGCAGAGATCTAGAATGCATTGAATAGAGAATTTAGCATGCCAAAATCAGAGACAGAGTCAATCATCGGGTTTAAAGAGATCGTGATGCTTCTAGGCAAGACCCCCTGGGATCTGGACCAAAGGCTGAAAAGTACGATCCACGAGGCCAATATGACGCTAACAGATGTGCATCATCACGCATGGTTTGCAGCATCTCTAACTCCACACTTGGGGACGACGTTGTCACAGCAGAAACTTTCTACCTAGGCCAAAGCGTTGGAGATGGCGATGAGATTACATGAGACCCCGATACAGGACCCTAGGTTGGGAGTTCAGCAAATCCACGTGTAACTATAGAATCTATGCTTGGAAATGCAAATCTTGAAGTAGGATAGGGCACCGTGGCCAGAGGCGTGAGGAAGTATGGTGCATAAAATGCAAAGGCTAGGGTCATGACAAGGATCATTGTCCAGTGTTCACGAACTACTTGGCAGGAGGAGGGCCAATGCCGTTGAGACCAAGGCGTAGGCAGGGCCAAGCACAGCACCCGCTTTATGGTGCGTGATCTTTTAGATAGGAGGGAAACACACAATGAACAATTTTCATTTGCTACAGAAATATGCATAGACACCCCATCAATTGTTTTGTAATTTCTGCAAGTCGGTAGGTCACAATGAGGGCACTTGCCGCAGTTACGAGCTAATGATGGATCAAAACCCAGCCTATAGAATGCAGACTGAAACACGAGCCTTTGACCTAGATGTAGGGATGGCGCGCGCTGGATTTCTGGGGCAAGGTCGAGGATGAGTTGGGATGGGACCAGGAAGGGGCCACAGACAGTTAATTTGCTACAATTGCGGAGGACCATGGCACTATGCCCGCGACTATACTAACCCAACAAGGATATCCTATACAAATTGTGCTTAGTTTTATAATGAAACAATAGACTGTCCTACGTTGATCACAAAGATGCGCGAAAAAGGGGTATTCCAACCTTCCTCGACTCAGAATATACAAATGATGAGGTCTGAACAGCGCGAAGAGGACCCGAATGTAAATATGATGCTCAGAAGTGGTGCATCCATGGGAGAGGATAAAGGAAAGCAGCCAGAGGAAAATACGTGGGTTCACAAGGCTCCTGCAAAGGAACCCGAGTTTGACTTAGAACGCGCAAAGGAGACATTCATGGAAGCTGAGAAGAGCTTCGCGGAGACCTCCACTTCATGTAGAAATTTTGAATAATATGACACTTATTCACAGAGATTATCATGATTATACACTATTTGCGGAATCATGCATAATACATAACCTCCTCTACGTTGATCATCAATTTTAGCAGTATTAAGAAACATTCACATGCAAATATAGAAGCATCTATCACACATATCAACACAGTATATCACTGGGGAAAGCATCTCGCTAAAAACCCCAAACTATCTATATATTATATTGATTGAGAACATGTAACAATACATAGTACAATACTCCTCGCAAGTACTCAGTACTATCTCCACC
>APFE030206354.1:0-15602 GCA_000404065.3 Pinus taeda | reverse complement strand
AATAGACATAGTCTAAAAATAGACTTTGCGCCAAAAATAGCCTGCGGGCACACTTAGTGAAGGCGACTTCTTTTCACTAAGCTCCATCATCTTGTTGTATTCTCAACACTTCAAGTAGTAAGGATCAACCAGAGCTAGGAATGGATACTTCAATGCTTACTACCTTCCTGGAGACATGCATGAAACTGATGCGAGACAACAAGGTGGTTAAAGGACTATAGGAACTGATCACCAGGTGCGCGGGCTCAGGGGAACCGTGCATCATCCAGAAATTGGGGAAGCATGCATTGCGCATGGAAGAGATCCATAATGCACTGAATAGAGAATTTAGCCAGCCAAAATCAGAGACGCAGTCAATCATCAGATTTAAGGAGATCGCGATGCTTCCAGGCGAGATCCCATGGGATCTGGATCAGCGGTTGAAGAGTACGATCCGCGAGGCTAATATGATGCTAACGGATGCACAACACCAGGCGTAGTTTGTGGCATCTTTGACACCCCACCTGAGGACGGCGTTGTCATAGCAAAATCTTTCAACCCAGGCCGAAGCATTAGAAATGGCGATGAGGTTGCATGAAACACTGATACAGGATCCAGGGCTAGGAGTTCAATAGATTCACGTACAGCTACAGAATCTCTACCTGGAAATGTAGAGCTTGAAGCAGGATAGGGCACCATGGCCGGAGGCATGCGAGGAAGTGTGGTGTGTAAAATGCAAAGGCCAGGGCCCCAATAAGGATAATTGTCCCGTATTCGCGAACTACTTGGCAAGAGGGGGGCCAATGCCACTGAGACCAAAGGCCCAAGCAGGGCTGAGTGCGACACCCCTGCTATGGTGCACGATCTGTCAGATCGGAGGAAAACACACAATAGACAATTGTCATATGTTACAGAAGTATGCACAGACTCCGCAGCAACTATTTTGTAATTTTTGTAGGTTAGTGGGCCACGACGAGCGTACTTGTCGCAGCTACGAGTTGATGATGGAGCAGACCCCAGCCTATAGAATGCAGACAGAAAAACGAGGCCTCGACCCAACTGCAGGGATGGCACGCTCTAGATTTTAGGGGCGAGGTCGAGGACGAGGAGGGGTTGGCCCAGGAAGGGGTCGCAGACAATTAATTTGTTACAATTGTGGAGGACCATGGCACTACGCTCATGATTGTACCAACCCAACAAGAATATCTTGTTCATACTGTGCTCAATTTGATCATGAAATGGTAGATTGTCCTACGTTGATGACACAGATGTGCGAGAAAGGAGTACCCCCACCTACTCCGACTCAAAATGTCCAAATGATGAGATCTGAACCACGCGAAGAAGACCCAAATGTGAATATGGTGCTCAGAAGCAGTGTGACCATAGGAGAAGATAAGGGTAAGTAGCCTGAGAAGGATACATGGGTTCGAAAGGCTCCTACAAAGGAACCTGAGTTTGACTTGGAACACGCAAAGGAGACGTTTATGGAAGCTAAGAAGAGCTTTGCGGAGGCCTCTACTTCAAGTAGTAAGGATCAACCAGAGCCAGGGAAGGATCCTTCTATGCTTACTACCTTTTTAGAGGTATGCATGAAACTGTTGCGCGATAATAAGGCAGTTAAGGGACTACAAGAGTTGATCGCCAAGTGTGCGGGATTAGGTGAACCGCACACAGTCCGGAAATTGGGGAAGCATGTATTGCACAACGGGAGGGAGACGAGGTTGACAGCGCAGATTGGTGAATATGAGATGGATCAGGTAATCCTAGACCTGGGTTCCAATGTGAATGTGTTACCTAAGCAGACATGGGAATGCATGGGAAAGCTCGTGTTATAGTGGTCCCCTATTCAATTATGAATGGCAAACCAACAGAAGATTCTTCCCATGGGGAGGTTGTAAGGGGTAACAGTTGATATCGAAGGCACAAGCACACAGACGGACTTTGAAGCGATAGAGATTGTGGATGACAACAATCCTTATCCCGCATTGCTAGGAATAGATTGGGCCACTAATATGAATGGAGTCACCAACCTAAAGAAGCGGAAGATGATATTCGATAAAAAGTCCCTACGTGTGGTAGTTCTGTTAGATCCAGCCGAAGGACCGCGCTACACTAAACCTGTGCGTGACGATGACAGTGACGATGAGATAGATTGCATTTACCAGATAACGACGCAAGACCAGGATCGAGCAGATGGGAGAATCTCATGGGAACACAACAGTTCCTATACTTCGAATTTAGATGAAGAAGTAGAACGCTGGCAAAACCAGTTGCATGAAGTGACAACGTTGAATTGCAACATGATGATCAGATCACTACGGTGCATGATGACGAAAGCAACGGAAATGCCAACATATGTTGGAGTAACAACGGTGGATGAATTCTTAGACAAATTTGAAAGTGCAGTACCGAAAAAGAAGTGGTACGGTGCGTTGAAATGGGTGTTGCGCACGACACCCACACAGTGGTGGAGTACACATTAGAAGAGTATTGGAAACTGACGCGAATGTAGAATACGAATATGCTTGCGGTTTGGAAGTCCCCAGCACCGAACAGGAACCGCGCAGCCAGGACGACATAGTTTACGCGCCCACCTGTATCTATGGGTGCAGACGTGTGATGTGCAAGCACATCCTAAACTAAGGATCAACATTATGAACCAGCTGCAGCAGCCGGAAAAGTGTCGCGCACTGAAAAAATTCCACATAGAAGCATTCAAGAGGGTACATGGGATCTTGAATAAGGTTTACCAGGGCGAAACAAATTGATTAGGACCAGCGGTCTGATGGGCCTATAGGGCCATGCAAAGGAACCTAAGCACGGGAATGATTTCAAAAATGACAAGCGGAGTCGGGGCCGTAGCATGGGAAAAGAATCCTCACACAATAAATTCCATAACTGTTATAGCACGCGAGGACCAGATCAAAGAGATTATGCAGCCACACAAGGATGAACATATGCAGATTCAAGAAGCCATTTGAAGAGAGAACATTGAGCTTCGCAAACTCGAAGAAGAGTGGGTACGAATGAAGCAGAAGAGCATGTTAATGGACGCGGATATCAGAAAACTTGAAACCAAAATTGTGCAAGCCTTACACGTCGACCGAAGAATAGACCAACGTATGAAAAGCCCTACCACCGCACTAGAAGACTGTCGCCATGAGTTTCTAGTTATACTACCATGGATGCGACCACACCTTATTAGACAAAGTAACCATGGAAGTGCATTGCATCAATAAGAACGAGAGGCATGGACTGGCATGAGGGTGACAAGGAAAAGCTTGCGGATCGGGTTGGAAGGAGACGTGAAGCCTCGCATCGGTGGTGCGACCACCTGAATATCAGTAGGAAGCACAGTCTCAGCGCTCCAATCAGTTGAAAGAGGACGCAGGACTATAAATGAGTCTACAAGAGAGTTATGCAGGAAGGAGGTTACACGCAGAGCCAGTATGTCACAGGGGTTGCGGTCGCATGTAAGGAGCTGTGTTTTTGCACGGGTAGGCTGGGAGGTGATCATTGATGTCACTGTTCATGAGTAGAGGTCCAATTTAAGGTAGAAAGGAGCGGGCGGCGGGCCATTAAGACAGGAATTAAGAGCTAAATTCGGGACGATCTACCACCAAGAAGGTATTAATGACTTAGAAGTAGAGGGAATGGTCGAATTCAAATTCAAACGTTACTATAAAATCCCTTGGGGTAGCCTCGAGGCAAAACTTGGTTGTTTAAGATTTGAGCCAATATAGAGCACTAAGCACCAATCTACCTTGCCACCCATGAGTATGCGACCGAACAGATCCAGTGTAGAAACAATGACGGTTGCGATACATAGAGTGCAATTCGCGGAAGTTACTCCAGAGCCCCGTGTGAGCTAGGAGGAGCCTGGAGAGGCGGCAGCTGCACCAGAGGTTTCGAAGTCCCCACGCACACTGTGACCATAGAAAGACAAGCAGATAATGGGGCCAGTCCAGGTTTCACCATGAAACCCACGGTTTGGTAAATTATCAATGGCAGAGAAGGGAAAAGTCGTCACCTTTGAAACAGAGGAGGAGGAGGAAGATTTGTTGAAGAACAGGATGATAAGGTAGAGAATGTCTCCCAAGTGCCTTGAACGATAAAGCTACCCCCTACATCTCCCCGTGGAAGGAGAAAGCCAAGATACCAAAGGACCTAGAGGCCACAAAGAGTATGCTCCAGATCCCACTCCTTCCTGACAAAATAAGGTTTGAAGGTTCGTCGTTGGGACGGGTACTTAATATGAAGTTCGAAGACTGGGACCTCGCAGACGGTAAGAAGTTCCCACAGTTGGCCACGAAGAGATTACTGAAGCAGAAATGGCTATGCAGTGTAGAGAGGGCTGGGCTACTCCATCTACAATGGATACCCTACTACCACCACACGGCCGTCACTATTTTTGTCATCTGGCAGCTACTGTGCCTAGTACATGATGGGTACCTCTAGCTGGAGGAGCTGATTCCCATCACAGGTAATCTAATTCACTGGATTTCTCGGTTGCCCATCAAAGGAAATGACCCCGTAGCCATAGAAGGAAAGAGCAGCGACTTGGCCCTCTCAAAGGCTATGAAGGCCAAAAATAAGCTGGAGAATAGGAAGCGAGGGTATGTAATAGCGAGCATCAAGGACCAAGGGGTTCGCGTATCCACCCAGTTGTTGGCCAGCAAGCTCATGAGTAAATGTCTCACAAACGGAGTGCCAACACCTGTAATTGCATTGGCGGAACAATGCGCAAAGGGGGTCCAGTTCAACTGGGTGCAGTTTCTCTGCGATGAGTTTTTGAAAAATTGTAGGGAGGCCCAAGAGCAAGGTAAGACCTTCCACTACACGTGGTTGCTCTTATACATCCTGTTGGTTATAGGGGAGCTGCCGGAGGACAGCCAATTTCCCACCATTGAGAGGAACTTGCCCGAGGCCATGAGCTACACCTCGCTCTAGGCGACGAAAGACGAGATGAGGATTTGCGAAACAAAGGTGTTCATGGAGGAAAGAATCTGCACATGGGTCAACCACAGGCTATGCTTGTCCCCTACCATATATAACAGTTTGCAAAGCATGGCAGAGTTCAAGGCAGATATGCATAACCTGTATATCTGAGCGCACAAGGATCCAGCCCAAACATGGGTAAAGCTATTGTCCATTGCAACAGATGATGCAATATTTGAGGTGATGGCATCATGGTCTCTAGAGTGGCATGCCCCAGACTTGGCCACATTGGAAAAGATCGCAGCACAGTAGTAGAAGAAGGAGACCAAGCTGTGCATCGCGAAACTGGTAGAGAGAAAGCACCAGGAACAGGAAGCGGCCACGCAACAGAAGGCAGCTGAGGTAGCAACGACAGTGCAAATGGTAGAAACCACAACCGTGCCCACCAAAGACACTGAGGAAGGTCAGGAAATGTCCACGGAGCAGGACATACAGGGGGAGGCTAAGACAGAGGAACGCACAGACCCTACACCAAAATTGACCCAACTTAAGAGGCTGTGTGTCCAAGAGAAGCCAACCGCGCGGAAAAAGACAAAGGAAACAAAGACCTCCGGGGGAGACCTTGTTGACATGGGTGAACCAGTTCACGATGTCACTAAGGATGCTCTTGAAGAATTAATGACGAAGCAGATGACCGTGTTGGGGGCACTCAGAGCGCAGTTGCAGGCCTTACAGGTGCGACCCCCAGGAATGATGACACCACACCTTGCGGAAGCTGCATTTGAAGCCAAGCAGATGTTGCACGCCTGCACAATGAACACTTTGGTGCTACCAGAAGGCATAGTCTTAGCAGAAGCCGAGGGCGACATGAGGGGTTGGGGGTTGAATTTGGCCACCCTTCCCAAAGAAACCCTATACCAACTGTAGGATGGGGTAATTACTGAGCTTCGCGCCAAGGAGGGCCACGCCCTCAAAGTCTTGAGCGATCAGAATTTAAATTTAGAACAACTCAACCTGTAGCGCGACAACATGGTCGCATAAAACCAGGGGTTAGAACAGGCCGTGGAGGAGACCTATAGCAGCATACCGAAGTTGTCCATGCCATCGGTACTCCCCACCATGGAAAAGATTCACCAACTAGCAACTGGAGTTCGCAAAACCCAGGAGGAGGCCGCGAAGGTTTAGTTGGAGCTGAACTTGCAGATCGTGGAGTTGTGACTGAAGGCGCAGCCCTCTACACCCCCAAAAGTCAGAGAGTAGCGCAACCACGCCATTCAATCGGGGTTGGAAGTGATAGAGCACTCTGCACAGGACTGCACAGGATTGTTGGATCAGTCCCTCTTCATGCTCACTTCACTGCAGGAAGACCCAATGCTACAGCAGTTTGAGACAGAAGCGCGGGAGTTGCAGCAAGCTTATGACAATGTCCGAGAGACCGCGCAAACAATCGTCGTTGCTCAGCAACTGGCCAAGATGAGGGAGGCCCAAGCTCTAAAGGAACACATGGACACCACACGCCGAAAAGAAGCAGGGCTTAAAGCATGCATCCAACCTTGGCTCAAGGAAGCATTCATGGTCACCTCCACAATCAAGGCAAAGTTGGCCCATATGCAAGATGCATATGTGCTAAGGCAAGAAGGTGCCTCTGACAATGATGCATCGAAGAGTCGTGCACAACTGATACAACAAACAGTGGAGGAATGTGTGGCAGACGTCAGTGAAGCGCAAAAGATGCTGGATGGGCTCCGCGCGAAGATCACCGCCCCAGCCGAGTGACTTGGGACGAGTCACAACGATTGTGTTGGGGGCCTGTTGGGCATCGAATCCCCCCATAGCTAGTTTTGGGGATTAAAACCCAATTTTTGGTCATTGTAATGTAAATACCCCGCAAAATGCGGGTGCGGAGAGTGAGAGTCTATGGTTGTCCACCCTAAAATAATGTAATTTAATATAGAATGTGTTGACCTACCCATGGTCCGCGGACCATGGGATTGTATAAGTAGAGCAACGCTCTCAGTGTAAAGAGTAGTTAGTTGGAGAATATAGAGAAGTAATATGGGTTTTGATTAAGGGATTAAGCTCTGAGTCTGTGCATCCAAGTCTTGGGTTGTAGTAGTAGGAAGAGGCTCTGCAGCTGTGTGCTCAAAGGCCTGGTAGAGTCTGCAGTTATGTGCGCAGACCCCTATAGCTGAGTGCGCAGGAAGGATTTGGGATTGTATCTGAACAAAAGATTGATAAAAGATAATTTGATTCTGGAATATTGTGCATTTGCTCATAGATCTGTGTGTTTATGCTTCTGTTATGTTTATTTATCGCTTTATGGTTTTATGATTGTGCGCACTTGGTATGAATGGTGAATGGTTAATAAGAATATTGGGTACACACAAATAAGTCAAGTTCTATAATAATAGCATAGTGAAGATCAAATATCTAGATAGCACATCTTTTCGCTCTTTACAGGGTTGCGCTAAAGCAGTTGCACTAGTCGCGAAGGTTAGATAGCTGCACAGAGTAGCACAGGTGCGCAAGTTGGGCTCGAGAACTTTGTAAAACCTCATCAAGACATCCCTAGGGTATGGAAACCTAGTTCCAACACCCTCCCATACTACCTTGTGTGATACCTCAGCCCGTGCATCGCAGACTGTTGTCGAAAGGGCCAGTAGTTTCAGTATTTGTTTGGCTAAATCACTTCTGAACCTGGGTCAGGGCCCATCAAGCCAACACCAGAATTTTTCTTCCCATTTTTCTTGCCAACCTAAATGTCTTCTCCAATTAATCAGGCTCCCAAATGTGAACCTCATGTTGGATGTTATCCTTTAAAGTCCCTATGAACACATCAATCCTATGCTCCTTTGGAATATCTTTCACCCTTATATTTAATTTTTGGAAGTCCTCAATGTGCTCCATCATTAAACCCTTTTTTTTTAGATTTATCAATTTGCTAAAAAAGGTGTTTCTTTTTGTACCCTCATAATTTTCTATCATTTCTTCCATAAAAATTGCCCAAGTGACAATTTGTTTACGAGAGAAAAGCCATTGATACCATACAAACTAATTTGGTTCCAAATATAAAGTTGTAATGCGTACCTTTTGTGTGTTTTACACATTATGGAGATCGAAATATTGCTCCATCTGTAGTATCGATGTTATGGTATCCTTTCCATAAAACTTCCTCATATCGATCTTTGGAATATGGTGGGTCTTCAATCCAAAGTTAGAGTCTATGAAATCATGATTAACATTTATTTTGTTCTGATCATGAGTTTCATTTACTACCCTTTCGCCATTAGTAAGCATTTCTTGTAGCAACTTTGTGAATCTGTCTTCAAACCTTACATGTTTCCTTTAAGGTTTTCTTCTATACCATCCATCTTAGCTTCCAGATCATTCATCTTAGCTTCCATGCCTTTCTTTAAACCATCCATCTTAGCTTATGTCACTTTTGTGAGAGTGAATTTTGTTGCACTTGGTCTCGTAATTTTGATATATCATGTTGCATTTCTTCCTCTTCTTCATGAGTCATGCTAGAGATTTCAAGTTGCTTACTAGGTGTTTCCATTCTTTCTTTGGGGCATCAATTAATGATAATAATTCTTCACTATGCTCTTTTAATTCCTTCAAACTAATTTTTCAACCAAACTTATGCAAAATTTTTAAAAAACTAGACACCTTTTTTTCACTTTGTAGGAGCTCGATATTGAATCTGTTGTATCTCTATAATTTTGGATCTCTAAGGTCTAAAATTGCGTCTTGCGGTAGCCCTCTGAGTCCTCTTTCCAACCCCACAAGTATGATCAATATTTTGATTCTCCAAGGAATATTTATGCCAAATATCCCATGATGACCTGATTATAGACTAGTTTAATAGAGAAAACTTGTACGAAGTTCCACGTGTGATTGTTTAGACCTTAGGACCTTAAAATGATGTACAAAAAACTGTAGGCCATCCTCTTTCTGTAAATATTTATAAAATTTCAATATGATTCTCAGAGAGAAAGTTATGAAGATTTTCTCCAGGTCGTTTTTTTGGGATGTAATTGGGGAGCCTAAAAAACCCTAAATGTCTTGGACTATATCTCTGAAAATATAGCGAAACAAGATATGAAATTTTGGCCCAAGCTTCATCAAGATTTTGGCTCAAATGGGTTTTAGTTTTGGATACTGAACCTTCATAGAAAAAAAAATTATAGCAAAAATTCCACGATGGCCTGTTTGCGATGGAATTCTGGAGCTTGCAAAAACCCTAACTTCCTTAGATCATATCTTCAAAAATAAGCGAGAAAAGATCTAAAATTTGGACCTGAGGTTCAGAATAATTTCAACTAAAATGGGTTTTCTTTTTTAGATTTTGAAACTTCGTAGAGAAAGAGTTATAGAGAAAATTCTACGATGGCCTATTTGGAGCAGTGAAACCTAGAATCCAAAGCTCTGATACCAAATGTTAAGAAACCAACTCACGGAAACATAGAAAATATAGATCAACTACTTAAAATTCAGTCTCTTTGAGGGAAAAATCTCCTTTACATTACACAAACGAATAATTCTTGGATGATACAAATGACCAGACCTCCTTTCTATATATAAAAGTATAAGGGATCCCAATACAATCATAGTCTACATAACAATAATGTTGTAGGAGCACAACAATAACAATAATGGGATTCTATGGGGCATAATAATAACAAAATGGGGACTATATGGGCACAATAATACAATAAGGTGGTTGCACTAATAACAATAAGGGATTACACTAGTAGTATAGGGACCTAACAGTGTACATTGAGCAGCCAGAAGGGTTTGAGATCTTCAACAGAGAGTCATATGTGTGGAGACTCAAGTGAGAATTGTATGGATTGAAACAAGCACCCTATGCTTGGTACACTAGGATTGACAGTTATTTCACTAGGTTGGGCTTCATCAAAAGTGAAGCATATGCAAACCTTTACTATATTGTGGTTGAAGGTAAATTCTTGATTATAGTATTATATGTCGATAATTTAATTCTAATAGGTGATGAGAAGCTGGTAAAATATTACAAAGAGGATCTTGCAAGAGAATTCAAGATGAAGGACATGGGGCTCATGCATTATTTCCTTGATATGGAAGTATGGAAAGGAGATGAGGAACTATTTGTCTCTCAGGGAAAGTATACCAATGAGATATTGAAGAAGTTCCATATGGAGAGTAAAAAACCCATGGAGACTCCTGTAGTAGGAAAATAAAGGAAGCAAGATGCTAATTTAGGTGAAGTAATGGAGGCTACAATCTAGAGGCAGCTTCTGGGTTCACTTATGTATTTGGTGAATACACGACCAAACATATGTTTTGCAATTAACCAGCTTAGTCAAGAAATGGTTAAGCCATCCAAACTCTATTCGAAGGTAGCTAAACATGTGTTGAGATACCTCAAAGGCGCCACTCAGTTTGGTCTTTAGCACAGATGGACAGAGAAAGTGAAGCTGCAAGGCTTAATAGATGCAGATTAGGTAGGGGGTCCATCCGACAGGAAGAACACATCAAGGGGAATCTTCAGTATTGGGTCAGCAGCAGTTTCTTGGTATAGCAGGAAGCAAAGATTAGTTGCACTCAGTTCAGAAAAAGTAGAGTACATGGTTGCTAGTTAAGAAGCTTGTCAAGCTATCTGGATGAGGAGGATACTTGTTGGGTTATTTGGTCAATAGATGGATCCTATAGTGATTTACTCTGATAATTTGAGTTGTATCAAACTCTCTGGTAATCCAGTTTTTCATTATCGTTCCAAGCATGTCGACATCCAGTATCACCATCTACGAGATTGTGTGTAGAGGAGAATCATGTTGCTAGAGTACATTCCTACAGAGGAATAGAATGCAGATATTTTGACAAAGGCATTTTCAAGATGCAAATTCGAGTTTCATAGAGGTAGGATCGAGGTAGAAAATAATCCCTTTCTTTTTTAGAGGGAGTGTTGAAAATGCAGCAATAAAATCCTAATGTATTTTTGTCCTTGATTTAAATTAGGAATAAAATTGTAATTCCACATCACGAGACAACTTGTATTAGTTAACTGAGTTAATTTGACTTAGTTGGCTCATTTAATTAGCGTTGACAGACTAACTTGAGTCATGTAGAGTGTGTCCAACTTTATAGGAGCCCTGGTTGAGTTTATTTTGAGTTGTAATTAATTAATTAAGTTTAACTAAGTTAAAGTCAGTTAAACTACTTCCAACTACTTCCAACTATTGGAGGAACTAGTGGGAGATCTAATAGTGTGGTTTTTCCTGCAATGATCAACCAGATAACTAATGATTCACTCATAAATAACTCGTGCATATCAAATCTGAGAGTTACCCAGTTGAGATTGGATTTCAGGGACAGTGCACTATCAGTTGTATAATCATCTGAATTGTACAGGTGGTGCATGAAGTTAGAGAAGGCCCATGAGGATTGCACAATTCCAATTGAGTAATTTCCCTAATTAATAGGGGATAATTCCCAAGGACAACACTACAAAATAGGGACTTTTGCAAGCCAAAATTTGGTTAAGTATTGGCCTAGGATTGTCTAGGAAGTTGTGAGATAGATAGAGATAGTGCAAAGGTTTCTCGAGCTTGAACAAAGCATTGTAATCTTCTCATATTTTCTGACTAATGCAATATACATATAGTAGGGGCTTTTAGCTGTGGCTTTCCTCAAGAAATCATTTTGTAGAGTGTTGATTGAATTATTTCTCTTGTATGCTTCATGATTTCACGATTGTTTAATTGTTTCTGTTGATGAGTAGAGTAGATTCAAGTCTATTGTTTTAGTAAATTACAATTAGCAGTTTGAATCTACAACAAATTTCTACACCTAGGGCTAGCTAGGAGTAGGAAAAGGAGTATACAATCATTGCTTCTTGATTGTAGGTTTGGAAATGGCGCATGTAGTATAGGATATGATGTACTTCCCAACATCCTCTCAAAGGTTTGGCCAATAAAAATACTTATGCAACACTATCATTATTTTCTCTACCCCAAAACGTCCAGTGACCCAACTATAGTGCTCCTCCCAAATCATCTTGGAACGCTCGTTTGAGGGAACACAGAGGTGTCCCAGGTAGAAGAACAATGTGTCATGGAGGTGAAAGTCTAGAACTTTCTTACCTTCCAGGTGCATCTAGTATGTGGTGTTTAATTTTGAATCACTCTTATACATATGTGGCCATTCCAAAGTCTTGTGTTCACAAGATTCGAGCACAATGGTTAGCACCATGACCTGTGGTCGACTGAGGTAGTTTGAAACATTATTGGTGTTGACCTTCTTGGAACTGTTGCAGGTATGTGGACAATGTTATGAATAAAAATAATAATAAAATAATGTAAATAATAAAAATCATAATTAATGAAGAGACATGTTCTAAGGACATGTTTGTTAGTGAAGGGGTACCTACCTAGGATATATAAGTAGACCCTAATTCTCATTTGTAACCATTTCACATCTCATACAAATTCTTATATACAATTACTGTCCTACAATGGACATTTATGTCTTTGAAGTATTTTAAAGATTTCCACTGCGTATACGAATTTTGGTCGTTACATTGGTATCAGAGCCACGTTCTCTGATACCAAGAAGTATAAAGAATTATTGAATATATATATATATATATATATATATATATATATATATTATATATATATATATATATATATATATATTATATATATATTTCAAAGGGCTAGTTATTATTGACATATCGACAAAGCAAAGAAAGAAGGGAAAATGAGTTCCAAACAGTAATCATTATTTTGGACTAAATGTCCATGTTTTCCAAATGAAATTGGATATACATATATTCAAAAAAAGTGAAATTTATGTTGTCCAATGTGTGGAAGATTATTTAGTACATAAGAACATCAAGACAATGAGCAGATGCAAATAACACGATTAAAGGAAGAAATCGTAAAAATTCAACAAAAGAGAGAAGTATCAAAGAAGAAATATAAATATCTCGAAGATTGGTTTCATGAAAAATCAATAGAGAGTAATGAAGATAGTGATCTATTTGGACTTGTTCATGTTCCATCACTTAGTAAATACCTACATGGTGTGTTTTTTATATATGATTTCTTGAGTAATACATGGATATATGTCCTCAAGGAGAAATATGAGATTTTCAGTTAATTCATAAAGCTTAAGATTGTTGAAATTTCTAAGTATTACCCGTTAGAAAATTTTCTATGTTCTCTAGTTTATTTTGCCTACTTGCTTTAATTACTAACAAGCTATTTAACCATATAAATATTGAAATAAACACAATAGAGTCTCAACCATCTATAGATCAACAACTGAAAGAAATAGACAAAGTCACAAGGGACACCATTATTTTTGGACAATCGTCTACGGAAAAACCCAACTTGGGAAAACCGGTGCAGCAGTTCTGAGGGTTTTATTATTAAGAAGCTTTTCTTGAGTACACTGGGTGCCAAACTAGCTCACCCGATGAAGATAAATAATTTGGCAGTAATACCTCTCTTCGAAAGTAGATATTTTGAAAATCTGCTCCACGAAACCCTCTCCAACGCATCTTCGAGGTTCAACATCAGCCCTCTTGGCCTCTGCGTCAAACTAAAACCATTTGCGTCAGCCCTCTGAGGCTCTGTGTAGCCTCTCTGGCCTTTGGCGTCACTTTTGCAACCTTTGCATTAGTCACATAGGCCCTTTAGGCCTCTGCGCAATCATTGTTGGCCTTTGTGTGGCTTCCTCTTGCTCTGCCTCTGTCTCTGCATTGTTCTTCCGACACTATCTCTGCCTCTTTGCCTTGCACTCGCTGCCCCTCACTGAAGCTCTGATCACTGGTTTGATTTCTCTTAGCAAACCCCGCTATAAAAAAATTGAACTGATTGATCACTCTGGTGTGTCTCCAACTGACCCTCAATCCTCCTCTTATACTTTTTCTTTTGAGTCTTAAACGGTTGGGATTACATCTCTATTCAACGAATAAGATTATATTTGGCTTGATCCATGTCATTTAGAACCTTCTAACCCAGTTTTATATTAATATCCATTAATATTTTTATTTTCCTAAGTTTAGACTTAAGAACTCATTAAAAATATTAATTATTTTAATATTTGCTTCACTGGGAAGAATTTCCCCAAACCATTTATGGGTCTTGGAGATCTCATGTGCTTTAGCCTCTCCACCAATTTTCATGGCTAGAGCACATCCGATGCTACCCCAAATCAACAAATATTCTTATGGAAAACCAAACATAAAACAAGATAAATGTGTTGAAGACATGTAATGATGGAGAAATATATGGAAATGAATTCCAAGAGTTTTTTAAGCAATGAAAAATAACAACAGAAAATATGAATTCATACACTCCTCAACAAAATGGAGTTGCAAAAAGAATGAATAAGATATTGATGAAAAAGGCAGTGAGTATTCTTAGTGATGT
This sequence comes from Pinus taeda, assembly GCA_000404065.3. NCBI lineage: Eukaryota > Viridiplantae > Streptophyta > Pinopsida > Pinales > Pinaceae > Pinus > Pinus taeda. Next base: position 1,263 of record APFE030206354.1, on the reverse strand, counting down.
AGAGTTAGCATAAGAACTATGGATAGAGGCAAAGGATACTAAGTGTTATGTGGTCAATTTTGGTTGGAAAAACTCTACATGAGGCATGGTCTAGTAAGAAAACTCCATTAAAAATCTCAAATTCCATGGTCGTGTTGCTTCTGTGCATGTTCTCAAGGAGGAAAGAAGTAAGATGGTTAATAAAGTAGAAAGTGTATCTTTATCAATTATAAAGATGCTATAAAATCCTACAAGCCTTGAAACTTGATAAGAAACAAGATTATTTATAGCTAGGATGTAATATTTAGAGAAGTTAAACAACTTCCAAATAAGAAGAAGAACTATAGAAAATGCAATTCGAGTTAGAGGATGAAGAATCTACCAAATGGATCTATAAAGTAGTTATTTTGCATCGCCACAACTCATTTTTTCATATTCAATTCTTTAACTAGCATGCATCAAGATTTAACAATGTTATAGTATCACATTTTCATTTAGTGTGGGTCAAGTTTGTGTCAAATAAACAATGATAGGAAACACCAAAATTTTTATTTTTTGTTTTGCCTCACACTTGTGTTAACTAGAATCATGTTACATGGTTTTCTTCTTCCAAGGTATGAAATTGATTGAATCTTAGTACTGTGAAATGTTGTAACCGCATTCATGAATAATGATATTTTGCTCTAGTCATGATGTGAAAGAGACTGGATGTTAAGAGGTAGAGGTAGAGCATTTATATACACATGGTTTTTATTATTGAGCTTAGTATGCTATGAAATAGACTTATTTAAGTCATGAATCTAATCAATAATTAAATATTGTTTTCATGGTAATTGGTGAATTGGTAACTTCAAAGCACTATTCTAGGCAAGGCCCAAGATCAAATCACAACGGCTGCCACTATTCACCTCAATATCAAGACATTCAAATTTTCCATCTCCTTTGGGCTCATTACTTGACACGATTTCCAATTTGTTCAAATTTTGTCCTCACAAGGTAACATGTATCCCAAGAATAGAAACCAAGTAAAAGGGAAATTAAATCTGCTAGTCCTCACAAGATAACATGTATCCCAAGAATAGAAACCAAGTAAAAGGGAAATTCCAATTTGTTCAAATTTTGTCCTCACAAGGTAACATGTATCCCAAGCATGTATCCCAAGAATAGAAACCAAGTAAAAGGGAAATTAAATCTGCTAGCTACCACTCAAACTATTGTCGTTTACCCATCATTCAAACTATTGTCCTTTAACCAACAATTAAATATTATAAATACAATAATTAC
>APFE030206353.1:0-10111 GCA_000404065.3 Pinus taeda | reverse complement strand
TAAAATTAAATTAATTTTGAGTAGGAGTCATGCATAACATATCATTTCAATTGGAGTGAGGAATTGAACCGACGACTTTACATCAAGGAGTGTCTTAATAGAGCACCCTATCACCGTTTATCCAAGGTCCCATGGACAAAATAATTCTATGTTAAAGTAAATCGATTTTATTAATTAATAGTTCAAAATAAAAAAACAAGTTAATCAATAATCCTCACTTTCGTTATCCATGAGTAATTAAATTATAAAGCATTTTTCCGCCTAAATAATAATTACATTTCTTCAGATTATTACTTTCAATACATCATATGTTATCACATTTCAAATTTTCAAAGTGCAAATTATACCTAAGAAATTTATCAATATAACTATAAATATGCATGTGGTTCTTGTTTTAAAAGATTGCAATAAGGATATTTTAAAAATCAATAACAATCGTGAAATGGTTGGAAACTACATCAATTATATGTTAAATTTGCTTTTTTGAATGAGGAACTAAAAGACAAAATATACCATGTTTAGTAAGAATGGTTTGCTAAAAAGGCTTGAGGGAACTTTGTTTGCTACAAATTAAAAAAAGCTTTATATGGATTCAAATAGGCACCAAGATATTTCATTAAGAGAATTTTGAGGTCTAAAATGGGTCTTATAAGGAAAACAATAAAATAAGAGTTATGAGCTTTTAATGCAAAAGAAAGGAAACTATTTTTTTTATTGTATTTTCAACTTATCTCCTTGTAGGTTTACTCACATTTTGAGTGTAGGCACCCATTGGATGTGGAATTAATCACCACGTCCAATGAGTACCCACGTTGCATGCTTTTGATTAAATACACATCGAAAATGAATGAAAATACATGGAAAAGTGTGTTCAATGTGCATTTTTCATGTATTTTCAATTTATTTTTTATGTGGGTCTACTCAAAAGTATGTAGAGAGTGTAGTTGTTGGATGTGGAATTTAATTTTGCATCCAATGGGTGTCTACACTTGAAATATGATAAAATTATAGGAGTTGAGTCGAGAATACAAAAAAAAAGTTTTTTTCTTTTCCCTCCAAAATATTTTCTTGAGAGGATGACATCATCATCTCGAATGATATTGGTTCTCTTAAAATTAATTTTGTTTGTATACTTTTTGTTTTTAGGCTCACTTTAGACCTAAAAATTCTCCCACTAGTATGTGAAGATAATTCTTTGTTTCCTCAAATAGGTTTTATGAAAAGAAAGAGTGACACTAATTTGTATATTAAGTTAGATCAAAAGGGACATGTTAGTGTGATTTCCCTATATGTTAATGATCTTATTATAATAGGAAATGCTTCTAAGTTTATTGATGAACTTAAAAGACATTTTTCACATGAGTTTGAAATGAAAGGCCTTGGGGAATTGAAGTATTTCTTAGATCTTGAGATATGGAGAGAAGGTGGATAGGCAATGGTTACAAAATATAAATATGCTACGGAGCTACTCATAAGATTCAAATTAATAGATTGTTGCATGGAAATATCAATACCTTTAGAACATAATGCCAAACTCTACAGTGATGATGAGACAAGAAAGATGAATGGTACATTGTATCTTCAAAAAGTACATTGTATATGGTACATTGTATCACAAGTACCTTTATTTTAATTCTTCTAGTTCTTTTCTTATGTGTGGGGCCATGACTCTATAATAAGGCTTCAATTATCTCTGCCAATAAAATGATATAAAAAATAAATATTAATACATAAGTAAAAAACTATATCATATATTTTGGGCTCATGTTCCTCAAACATCCATAGGAAAAAATATTAAAGGCCAAAATACATTAATTCATCTAATAGAGTGAAATTTCCCTTAGGAGCTACTAATAAGTTTATCGACAACAACATAGTATTTATTAAAACATAATGATAGAAATCAAAACACATTCACTAATAACATATGCTAAACAATTATCCCCATACTAATTTTGACAAATTAAATCTTCCATTTAAAATAATAATTAATTATTTAATATATTAATTTTTTATTTAATTTATATCATCTACCCAAAATATATAAATTTGTATATTCTATTACAGAAATTTTACTATATTGGTAGGGAATAAATTCAACTTCCCCTCAACCCTTCTTTACACCAAAAACTTCCTTATATCTTTTGGGGTGAGAGTAACGACTGTTCTTAAATCAAACCACAACAATTAATCATGTGATTTTAGTTTTAAATTTTTTATTTACACAAAACCAATCCTTATATCTTTTGGGTGGAAAGTAACGAATGTGTTAATCAACCCCAAACCCATTAATATATGTGATTTTAGTTTTAAATTATTTTTATTTAAATATAAATAATAGTAAAAAATATATATTATATTATTATTTAAAACAAAATACGGTGTGATATTAAATAAATCTTCTCAATGTATGAAAAATACAAAAAATTTATTTATAAAAATTATAATTGAAATTTTAATATTTTAGAATTTCATTTGTTTAAGAAGTTTAAATTAGAATAACATAAATTGAAAAGGGAAAGAAAAATCATAATTATATTTGGTTATGTTTAAATTACAATTGATATTAACTATATATAAGAATTAATTTATAAAAATTGATAATTTTGGATAACATAAAATTAAATTATTTTTGGGTAAGACTATATTTTCATTATGCTCAATATATCATTCCAATTAGAGTGAGGAATTGAACTGGTGGCTTCACATCAAGGAGTGTCTTAATAGAGCACCCGATCATCGTTTATCCAAGGTCCCATGGACAAAATAATTCTATGTTAAAGTAAATCACTTTTATTAATTAATAGTTCAAAATCAAAAAACAAGTTACTCAATAATCCTCACTTTCATTATCCATGAGTACTTAAATTATAAAGCATTTTTCCACCTATATGATAAGGAAATTTCTTCCAATTATTACTTTCAATACAGCATATGTTATCGCAAGTTAAATTTTCAAAATGCAAATTATACCTAAGAAATTTATCAATATAACTATAATTATGTGTGCGGTTCTTGTTTTAAAAGATCGCAATAAGGATATTTTAAAAATCAGCAACAATCGTGGAATGGTTGGAAACTACATCAATTATATGTTAAGTTTACTTTTTTGAATGAGGAACTGAAAGTTGAAGCATACCATGTTTAGCAAGAAGGATTCTTTAAAAAGGCTTAAGGGAACCTTGTTTCCTGCAAATTAAAGAAAGTTTTATATGGATTAAAATAGGCACCAAGATATTTCATTAGGAAAATTTTGAGGTCTAAAATGGGCCTTATAAGGAAAATAATAAAATAAGAGTTATGATCTTTTAATGAAAAAGAAAGGAAACTACTTTTTTATTGTATTTTCAACTTATCTCCTTGTAGGTTTACTCAAATTTTGAGTGTAGGCACCCATTGGATGTGGAATTAAACACCACATCCAACGAGTACCCACTCTGCATACTTTTGAGTAAATACACATCGAAAATGAATGAAAATCCATGGAAAAGTGTGTTCAATGTGCATTTTTCATGTATTTTCAATTTATTTTTTATGTGGGTCTCCTCAAAAGTATGTAGAGAGGGTAGTTATTGGATGCGGAATTTAATTTTGTGTCCAATGGGTGTCTACACTTGAAATTTGATAAACTTATAGGAGTTGAGTCGAGAATACAAATAAAAAAATAGTTTATTTCTTTTCCCTCCAAAATATTTACTTGAGGGTATGACATCATCATCTTGAATGCTATTGGTTCTCTTAAAGTCGATTTTGTTTGTATTCTTTTTGTTTTTAGGCTCACTTTAGACCTAAAAATTCTCCCAATAGTATGTGAAGATCAATTCTTTGTTTCTTCAGATAGGTTTTATGAAAAGAAAGAGTGACACTAATTTGTATATTAAGTTAGATCAAAAGTGACATGTTAGTATGATTTCCCTATGTTGATGATCCTATTATAATAGGAAATGCTTCTAAGTTTATTGATGAACTTAAAAGACAATTTTCACATGAGTTTGAAATGAAAGACCTTGGGGAATTGAAGTATTTTCTTAGATCTTGAGATATGGAGTGAAGGTGGATAGGCAATAGTTACAAAATGTAAATATGCTATGGAGCTACTCATAAGATTCAAATTAATGGACTATTGCATGGAAATATCAATGCCTTTAGAACATAATTCCAAAATCTATAGTGATGATGAGACAAGAAATATGAATGGTACATTGTATCTTCAAAAAGTGGAAATTCTAAACTATCTCACTACAACCAAGCTAGACATAGAATATTCATTTAGCATCCTAAGTCAATTCATTGAATAGCCTTTTGAAATCCACTAAAACACTATGAAAAAAATCCTTCAGTATCTGAAAGAAATGTTAACTTGGGTATTAAATATACTGATTATGTTAATGATGAGTTGGCAGGGTATTTTGATTCAGATCGGATCAGAAATCATGATGAAAGATCAACTTGAGGATGTGCATTTTGTCTAGGATCTAGGATTGTGCCATCAATTAGTGGGATATATTCGATTGTTTCTTTGTCATTCACTGAAGTTGAGTACAAGGTTTTGTGCACTACTACTTGTAAAGCAATTTGGTTGAGGCGAATTATTGAAGATATGGGAGAAGTACAAAGAACATCAACAATTATTAAGTGTGACAATAAATGCACCATAAAAGTAGCCAACATTCCTCTGTATCGTGCGATATCAAAACACATTAGACACATTATCATTTTGTGAGGGAAAGGATGGAATTTAAGGAAATTGATTTAGTCTATTGTAGCATCTTAGTAAATCTTCTTCTAAAGGAAAAAATTGAAGCATGTAGGAATCAATTAGGTGTGGAAGAAAATGCATCTCTCCATTAAAGGGGCGTATTAGAATAATAATGGAGAAATCTAGAAGATTCTCCAAATCAAAGAATTTCTGTGGAACTTGTTATCTTTGTTTAGGTTGTTTTCCTAATTAGTCCTTGATGAGTTTCTTAATCATATATTCTAGAAATTTGTTTAACAAGAATTCAAAACCATATATGTAAGTGTTTTTCATCCTAGTGAATGCAATTGTGTGAATTGTGTTGTCTCTTGTGTGAGAGATTGTTTCACCAATGAGCTGCAACCCTTCTTCATATTTTGTCTTACATTTTCTAAGTTTTACCTTTTCCCATTTTCCTAATTCAATTATGAAATTGCCATGTAGATTATCAAACAACAAACTGCATCATGTGAATACGTAGATTTGTAGAACTAATGGTTTATTAATTGCATTTACTAACGTGGTTGTACTAATTTATTTATTTTTAATTATTGTGCATTGCATCATATATGATGGAACTTTACAGTCTAAAGAAAATGTGAAAAATAAATAACAATTTTCATATATATATGATTTTTTACTTTTTTCATATTAAACAAACTAAAATATAAAATAGAAACTATGTTTTAAACACACAAAAGAGATCTATATAAAAGGAGAAATTAAAATAATAGTCTTATTAGTCCCTGCCAAGGCATGACTCTAGTAATCCATTGTATGAAAAACCACTATTAGTTTAAACACATAAAAAAGACTTTTGTAAAAGAAAAATTAAAATAATAATCTTATTAGTCTATGCCTAGAGACTCTAGTAATGGATTGTATGAAAAACCACTATTGGTTTTGCGGACCATAACAAGTTATAATTCTTGGCATTATAAATAATTAAATTATTTTTTATTTTAATTTGAAAAAATAATTTACTAACATTTCATTGGCTTAAATCTCTATGTTTTCAGGGTTATTTCAGGGTTCCTCACATGTATACCTTGTTACTGATGTGGCCCGTCCACGCGGCCCCTTTCCAGCTCACCTACCCACGGTACTTTCAGATTTCGTTTGTTGATTGTGGTTGATTGCTAATTGTTTGGCTCGGTCCGATATTGAATGCGGCAGTGATTGCCTACCTACCTCTCGGTACCTCGTCCGTTCTCCTGCTAACACCTGTCCACCTCGGTTGTGTTGCAACCCTAATCCTCCCGGTTCTCCTTTTGTTGGTTCATTTCGCGCTCATTGTCATTTTGCACTGTGATTTCACTGCTCTGCGACCTGGTTTCGATCTCGGCTCTTTCTTGGGGATAACAGTCGATACTTAGTCGTTTTTATATGGATTTCTTGCTCGAATGCTTGGCTTTTCACCGTGGTTCCACCTGTACACCTGGTTCACGCATCCGTTGGTAAGTTATAACTTTGTCAGTGGTTTTGTTGTCGGATTCTTCCGTGGATTGCTCTGTCGACTGGTTATCTGTCTGAATTTTTGGTTTGCTTTGGTCAAATGCTGTGTCTTTGTGGTGGTTTCTCAATATGGAGGGTTTCGTTATGCTCAGTGGCAATGTATGTTCGATGGTCTGCAACAGCTGGTGTCAGGCATTCAACTCGTCGTCCAGGTAAGCTTAGCTCTCTGTTATATTTCCTTTTTCGTTTCTTGAGTAATGTCTGACCAATTTGGTCCCTCTGTGGTCAGGTTTTGTCTCGGTGAATAGGGAAACCGTTCACCTACAAGTACAGTATCTCCCCTCTCTTTTACTCCTCGTTTTCTTGGTTATTTCATTCCTTTGCTCGTGAACTTATGGCATGGTTTCGAGTCAGGGTTTTGTCTCTCCTTCGAACCCTAATGTGGTTGCTTGTTGTCATCGCAGGTGACCGCTCCGTGGCTCTTCACAACGGGTTGCGGCTTCATGCTTCCGGGTAGCTCTGTGCTTTTCGTTTTGTGCTTTTGTATACTCTTAGGCTACCTGTAGATTCGTGTTGGTTTGTACCCTAGGAACCCTGTGGGTCTTCGGCCATGTATTGTAAACTCGCGTCTGTATTTTGTTGCTATAGTATATGGGGTTTTTGTATATTCTCTGTCACGTCGGTTTAATGGTGGAAAGGGCTCGACCCTTGTCACGAGTTTCGTTGTAAACTTTTTGGTTGATTTAGGCCTGCAATGTAATATATATATATATGCGTTTGGAAATTGCAAATTCGTATTTAGTTTCATGGGTTTTGTTTCTTACCCAGTTTCGACCTGGGGACCTTATGCTCTTCACTTCGCCCTTCCGTTTACGCTTTGCTGTTGGCTTGTCTGGCTTCGCCGTGCGCTCAGTTATTTGGGATACTGTCTGTATTTTCACTTGCACTGTTATTCACTATGCGATTGTTCTCATATATTTAAATCTATGTTAGTGACTCTCGGTCACGGTATTTGTTTGTTAAAATAACTTACACAGAACTTCTATTTCTCAGAAATCTTAAATTGTACAGAACTTAGATAGTTTGTCTATACATTCGTTTGTGCACAGGAATTCTTAGATGAAGGAAAAGAAATTTCTCTCTGTCTATTTCTTTGAATATATTTCTTTGCTGCTTAGCTGCCGAACCCTCCTTGGGAGTTCGGTTTTGTCATTTATACATTAGAGGTGATTCGGTTGATAACTGTCAGCAGTTACCTTTTACAATAGGTTATATAGTTATGCTTTTTCTTCAGTTTCGGTTTGACAGTTTATAAAACTGACTCTGTCTAATCTGTCACTCTGGTCCCACAAAGGGTGACTGTGTACATTATTTGCAATAATCTAATTTATTAACTACAATTAACACTGATAGCTACAGTAAAGTAAACTAAGTAAAAAATTACCCAACAGAAATTAAACAAACTGTAGTTGACCTTGGTAAAGAAAATAAAATGAAAATGTAATAACCTGACAGTCTTGCTGTCCCTTCTCGAACTGTTTAACCTTCCCAGTCTTTTTCTGAAACTCTGTCCTCCCTGTCTCGGTCTTCACCCTGTCGACTAGATGCTCCTGCATCAGGCTGCCGGGGTAAAAGAGAGTTCTCATGGCTCCGTTCCATGAGCTCCTCCACCAAGTATCCTGCCTTCCGAATCTGTGCTTCGTCGAGCCAGGAACTGTCCTCCATTGGACGGTCCTTCCACTTGACGAGATAGTGCAGATAGTCCTTTCTACGCATCTGTTTGGCTACCTGTGTGCTGATAATTCCTTCAATTTCGTGAGTCTTAACCAACGGTAACTTTTTCTTCCAAAGACTACTCTCGAACTGGGTGTCCCATTGTGGCTGTACCATGTTTTCGTCTGCTGCCTGGGCATGATATGGAAACAGGTCTGCCACGTTGAATATGGGCGATATGCCTATATCAGGTGGCAGCTGAATTTCATATGCATTCGCTGAAAATTTGCGAAGGATTTTGCATGGGCCGATTTTCTTAAACTTCAACTTGTTGTACGTTCCCTTAGGAAACCTTTCCCGACGCAAATGCGAAAGCACTTCGTCTCCAACCTCGAAATGTACCTCACGCCGTTTGATATCTGCATGCTGTTTATATCTCTGCGTGCTGTCCTGTAACTTCATTTTAACTTTCTCGTGCAGTTCGCTCATTGCTTCGGCAAAATCTTCCCCGTCTGCATTTCGCTCATGGGCTTAGACCTGTGCTCCGATTAGGCGAATCGTTGTAAGCGAATTCGGCCTGGGCCAGAGCTTGATCCCACAATCGCGAGTTTTCTCCTGTCAAACTTCACAATAAATTGCCCAAACTTCTGTTAACTACTTCCGTCTGTCCATCAGTCTGCGGGTGATACGCGGAACTGAAATTTAACTATGTGCCCAACTTTTTCCGCAGGGTGCGCCAGAAATGCCCTGTAAATTTTACATCCCTGTCTGAAACTATAGTCCTCGGTAAGCCATGTAATCGAACTACTTCTGTGAAGAAGAGGTGTGCCACATAGGTGGCGTCGCTAGTCTTTCGGCACGGAATGAAATGAGCCATTTTGGAAAATCTATCCACCACCACCATCACTGAATCATAACCCCGCTGCGTTCTGGGCAATCCTAGGACAAAGTCAATGCTGACTGAATCCCAAGGTCTGCTTGGAACTGGTAGGGGCGTATATAACCCAGCATTCTGGTTGTGTCCTTTCGCCAGTTGGCAGATTTTACATCTGGTTACATACCTCTGTACGTCTCGACTCATTTTCGGCCAATAGTAAAAGTGTCCTAGCTGTTCCAATGTTTTATCAACGCCAAAATGTCCTGCTAAACCTCTGCTATGCTTCTCTTTCACTAAATTTTCCCTCATCGAACAATCTGGAATACATAGCTGTCCACCACAAAATAACAATCCGTCCTTCAAATTAAAATCTAGCCATGGGCTTGTATTTCGTAAGACAGGATTTTGGCATGCCTCAAAGGCTTCCTTGAAATCCGCGTCCATCTGGTACAAATCCTTCAAATACTCAAATCCCATTACCTGTATGCCGCTTTCCTGTAAGAGCAAAGCTCTTCTGCTTAAAGCATCCGCCACTTTGTTGGCTTGCCCACTTATATGCTTCAGCACGAAAGTAAAACTTTGTAGGTACTCCACCCACTTGGCGTGCTTGTGGTTCAATTTGTTCTGCTGCGTTATGTACTATAACGCAGAATTATCAGAGAACAAAACAAACTCATTACCGAGTAAGTAATGCCTCCAATGCTTCAAGGCTTGAACTACTGCATAGAATTCTTTGTCGTATGATGAATACTTCTGCCGGCTTTCGTTTAGTTTCTCACTAAAGAATGCCACAGGTCTGTCCTCTTGACTGAGTACAGCACCGATAGCTATCCCGCTTGCATCACATCGAACCTGAAAAGGTTTGCTGAAGTCGGGCAGCCTCAAGATTGGCCCCTCTGTTATTTTCCGCTTCAGAAGTTGAAAACTGTCTTCTGCCGCTTTAGTCCAGCAAAAAGGTTGACTGGCCTTTTTGAAGGTTTCTAGCATGGGCGCGCAGATTTCACTAAAGTTCTTGATAAACTTTCTGTAAAAACTTGCTAAACCGTGAAAGCTACGTACCTCGAATAAACTCTTTGGTGATGTCCAACTCATGATCGCTGTAATCTTCTTTGGGTCCATTTTCAACTCATTCTCCGCCACTACGAACCCCAGATAAATTAACTCCTTCTGTAGGAAAGTGCATTTCTTCAAATTTACCAGCAGTTTGTTCTATTGCAGCTTCTCGAATACTCTTCGAATATGTTGAAGGTGTTCCCTTTTTGTCCTGCTAAAAATTAAAATATCATCCAGATAGACTATCACGAATTTTCCAATAAATTCCTTTAACA
>APFE030206341.1:94194-109368 GCA_000404065.3 Pinus taeda | reverse complement strand
TGCACTGTTTCTGACAATAGAATCATTCTCTTCCACCATGGCGTCTACCCATGCGGGATCCTCCACAGCTTCCTCGAAAAAGGATGGCTCAGTCACAACACACTTGCTCATAAGAGCCATGTATCCAGTGTACCGATCAGGTGACTGTCTTTGCCTGCGTTGGGCTGTAGGTGGTCCTACAACTTTCTCTGCATCTTGAGCCAGTCGCTCAGCTTTTGTCAAGCGCTTTCGCCCTCTGATGTTTGGCACTGCATGAGTGGTCTCTTCCACTCCATGAACCTCGTCCTGTGGCTAATCCACGTCCTGAAGCTCATCCTTAGGAACTAATAGCTCCTCATCTTCATGCAAGTGTAGCTCCCTCTCAAGCGAACACTTCATGGCTTTCTCCTCCTGAAATTTTATATCCCGTCGCACAACAGTTTTACCACTGTCTGGCAAATACACACGATAGTTGTGGGGCGTATCAGTGTACCCCACAAATATCCCAACCTCTGCAGTCGGCTCAACCTTCTTTCTGGCATCCTTCGTCACATGCATGTAAACGTTAGCACCAAAAATCCTCAAATGAGAAAGATCAGGCTTCTTACCAGAATAAGTCTCCTCAGGTGTACTCATGCCAAGTATCCTATGAGGACAACGGTTCTGCACATAAACTTCTGTATTGCATGCTTCCTCCCACAAGTGAAGGGGTAGGCCCTGATCATGCAACATTGCCCGCGCAGCACCCACAATCATTCTGTTCTTCCGCTAAGCTACCCTGTTCTGCTGTGGGTTATGGGGAGCTATGAGCTCTCTACAAATCCCTTCTGCCTTGCAAAAATCCTTGAACTCGTCTGAGATGTATTCACCACCATTATCGCTCCTAAGAGCCTTCACCTTCTTCCCCGACTCCTTCTCGACCAGTGCTTTGAATTCACAGAACTTTGAACATGTCTCACTCTTCTTCTGCATGAAGAAGATCCAGCACTTACGAGAGAAATCATCAACAAAAATCACATAATACCTGTGTTTTGCTGTCGAAGCAACTGAGAAAGGTCCACACACGTCTATGTGAATTCTCTCAAGGATCATCGTGGTGCGACTATCCTTCTCGTGAAAGGTGGCTTTCACAAACTTCCCCAAAGTACACCCCTTGCACTGATCTGACTACGCAAGTGTGCCTTTAGGAAGCCCTGTAGTGATCTGCTGCAGTATCTTCAAGGCTCCATGGTGAAGGTGACCCAATCTCCTGTGCCACAACTCGCCATCGTCCCGGCTCACCAATCCTTCTGCCTTGCCTGCCATTGCTGCGCATCCATCTACATGCAACTGATAAAGGTTCCTCACTCGAACCCCTATCTTCCGGGTCTCACCAGTTGTCTTTCTGCGCAAGAAGGCCTTTCCCTCGCTGAAAACAACATTATACCCCTTGTCTTCTAACATCGCCACTGAGATGAGATTCTTCTTCAATCTTGGAACATGCATGACTTCCTTCAATACAAAGGGTTTACCAGAGTCCCTCTCAAAGGAAATGGTACCGATACTGGTCGCACTGTATCTACCATCATCGCCCATCTCGATGTGCACTCCAAGATCTTTGTCCTCCAGATCAGAGAACAAATCTCTATTTCCCGTCATGTGAAAAGACGCACCACTGTCCAAGAACCACACTGATCCCATCACACTTGAAACCAAGCATGCGATCAATGAAAAATCAAGCTCAAACTGAGAAGCTAAGGCCTCTCCCCCTGCAGATCCAGCAGCTTGCTTGTTCTTCTTCTTCTGCGACAATTTGTGGCATAGTGTCCGTGCTGGTGACAGTGAAAACACTTCACCTTGGACATATCCTGCTTCTTGCCTTTCGCACCAGACTGAGAAGCTTTCTTGCTCTTCCCTTTCTTTGCTTTGGCAGCCAAAGCACAATTCTCTTCATCAGCTCCCTTTGGCGAAGATCCGTCCCTGGTACTCCGCTTGATCTCCTCCTGCACAAGATCTGACCATAGTCTTTCCATCCTGGCAACTTCTCCCGACCATTGACAGAGTCCTGATAGGAATGCCAACTCTTCGGAAGACCAAGGAGAGCCAAGCTCACCAAGTCCTCATCATCGACAGTAACCCCCACACTTCCCAGTTCATTTCGACACTGAGTGAACTTCGTGAGATACTTGGGAATACTGTCACCCTTCTCGCATTTGATGTTTCTGAGTTTATCTTTGAGCGCCAGCTTCCTCTGATCGCTCTTGCTTTGGAATAATTTTTTTAATGATTTCCACATCAAATATGGAGTAGCCTTTCCATGGAGGCCGGACACAATGTGATCCTTCACGCCCTCCAACAGAATCCTTCGACATTTTGCGATCTTCTTTTGCCAAGCATCAGCTTGAGTAGCATCAGTAGGCTTTGGGATATCTGTATCTATGAACTCCTTCAGCCCGTTATCATCCAATACTGCCTCCATCCTGTCCTTCCATGCAATATAGTTTGAGTTTCCCTCAAGAGCATACTCCAATCGCAGTCCGTTGAAAGACATTGTTGCGTTGTCACCAAGAAAACACTGCTGCAAATTCGAATTCCACCAACAACCAACTCAACCGCCTCGGATCTAAGATTCGTGAGAACACAATATTTCTCGTACATAGATTGACTATATGGGCTTTTACCGGATATTTCACCTTCCAAAGGAAGGATGAATCCAGAGGCTACCTGGCCCGATTACAGGCTCTGCCTAGAGAAATAGAATGTAAACACTTCCTGAATAGTAGATCTGATGATCAACAACTCTAATACCATGTAGAAATTTTGAATAATTTAACACATATTCAATGGAGATTATCCTGATCATGTACTATTGCGGAAAACATACACAATACATAAGCTCCTCTACGTTGATCATCAATATAGCAGCATCAATAACAATAAAACATCAAGAGCATCCACACATTAACACAGTATGTATCCCGGGGAAAGCATCTCGCTAAAAACCCCAACTATCTGTATATTAATGATTGAGTCATGTAACATTACACAGCATAATACTTCTCACAAGTATCTCCACCTCTGTTACACACAATACAGCTCAGATTTGATCTCCAAATCTCTTCCACTGCTTGCCTGCCTCCACTGCTCAATACCTGCATGAGAATTGATGATAATTCCAATGCAAATTCGTATTTCCCTTGGATATACCACGCAATCCTCATTGGCAATACTCAATCCCTCTGATTGTGCAAGATCTGGTGCACAACTATAGTCACATCTGATAGCAATCTGATTCTCTAACACCTGTCCCTGCTGAACTGAACATGCACTAACATGCAACTGAGTTAACTGATGTATTCATTAGTTGTATTATGAGTTTAATAACTTGTGAATTAATTAATAACTAATTCACCCAACTCATCTCTAGTCTATTTGCCAGTTAGACTAAATACAACCAGTTTAACAAAGCTAAACTGAACACAACTCCATCAACTGCACCTCCAGTCCACTAAACTCAACTCACTTGAGTTCTAACTGAAGTCATGCATGCAAATATTCAACTAACCCATAAGAACCACGTATTTACTTCATGCAATTGCATGTGCCACATCCGTAGCTCGAACTGAAGTGCTCCAAGAGAATAAGACAAAGTTTATAGTCCAAATATTATTGTGAGATAATAATATTTGACTTTTCTATTTTTGACAGCCAGTCTAAAAATAGACTTGATCACTCACACTGTGATCACTCACACTTTCATCCAAAATAGAAGTCCATCTATTTTTCCAACTTGATCAATCATCCATAAACAGCAACCTTCAATCCATAGACATGATCCATATGTCTAAAAATAGACATAGTCTAAAAATAGACTTGCGCCAAAAATAGCCTGTGGGCCCACTTAGTGAAGGCGACTCTTTTCACTAAGCTCCATCATCTTGTTGCAATCTCAACACAATCTCCCCCTTTCTCATTGATGGAAATGCACGTACTCATTCTGTGAGTGAAAATCCACCTGCCTTCATGATTTTATCTTGTTCTCTTTATTTCTCTCCCTTTTAACATCAATGGCAGAGGGTGGCCCCACTGAAAATCTGCGTGCTTCTTGTGGAATTGTAATTGACTTGTGCTCCCCCTAACGAGAAGCATTTCCCTGTCTTCCTTCAAAGTACACGCTAGTCTTCGAAATGTTTTCATCAATACTCACTGCAACAACTTGTCTCCCTTTTTCATGTTATGCTTCATACAAATTTCCACTGCTGACTCTACCTATGAATATGGATCATCTTTGCCTACCAGACTTGCTATTCCACTAAAAATACCCATGGAACTTCTTGATATCTTCCAACTATCAACATGTTAATGATTGATATTTAAACATGAAACTATTGCTACTTAGACTCATTGTCTTCAATATTCAGGGAGTCATCATGTTGGATCCTTCAAAATAATGTATCACTCGACTCTTTAGCCAGATCATCCTGAATTTTTTCATTATATGATGTCCTTGTTTCCCCCTTATGATCTTTTCCCTTTATAAAAACTAAAAGTGTTACTGTGGAGACTTTCTTATTTGCTTGGTATTCTTGCATCTATTTTCTTCTCTTGTACTTGATATTAGGGTTGTCATTCATGGAAGATTCCATCATGTACCTACGATCTCGAGCTATGTGCCCATAGTTATGGCATTTGTAACAATCAATGTTTGGCCTAAGTAATGGAGCATATGACACATACTTTATGTTGTCAAGTCATCATGAAACTTGTGTTGTGATGTTGCAAACCTCTTTCTAGGGTTTTGATCCTATTGATAATGTTATCACATTAACTTTGTTTAAAAAAAAAATCAGAAAATGTTGATAGTTTCAGTGTGAGAAATTTAGTTGTAATAAATAGGGAAATCATTGATAGTGGGGCTATCAACACCTTAAGATTATGATAATGTTTTATGAATAAATTTGATGACAATGGGCTTATTAGCATTTCTAATATAATTGACAGGCCGACTGTCAGCAACAAAAAATGAATTTCAAATTTAAATTTTGGAATTACGTTGACCACGTCAGCGTCAATGATGAGGTTTTCAAGTGTGCCACATGTAAGTGTAATGTTAAATCATCATTTTTCCACTGCCATTGGTATATTGTTTATCGATTAGTCATGGTTCATAATTTGTTTTCCTTGTATTATAATAATTTCCCCGAATTGTAATGATTTCCCCTCTCCAACGTTAAAATCATTTCACTTTGTGAATTTGTGATTTCATTTGTAAGTTTGGTTACTTTGCTATTAATTTGGTAATGATTGGTAAGATTTCATTCGGTTTCTCCTGCAAAGATCCAGGATCAAATCCTGGTGTTTTAATTTCCAAATAAATACTATGATGGGGAAAGGCAGCAAAGCTAACCATGCCAAGACTAAAGCATTGGATCTATTGAATATTTATCCCAATATTTGGGAGCAATTTTAGCAAGTCAGTTGCAATGAGTTCTTCCACCATTGCACTGACTACCACGATGTCACGGCTCGTTCATTTGCTTGAAATTTTGATGGAAACCAAGTGGAAGTTGGTGGTCTCTCCTTATTTGTAACAGAGAAGCTAATCTAAGAGGCCACATCCTTGCCAACAAATGGGGAACGATTTCTTAGGAGCCATGTGTTTGCAGGGGTTGATGTTCCCTTATTTCTGAAGGAAGAATTCAAGAATCATAATTGGAGAATCGGGGTTTAGAGGGACTGACTATAGGATAAATGGCATGTCCTACTTTGCATTACTCAATAGTACTTCACATGCAAAGGAATATTCAATCAAGTGAACCTCTATCACTTCCATTTTCTTGCACATTTAGTTGGTCAGCTTAGGATGAATGCTTGTTTCTATTTGTTGGAAAGTCTCAAGCATATGGTAGCTCGTTTTAGAGCCAGAACCAACCCTTCTCCCCATTTCGTCTACCATAAATCCCTCATTAAATTGTTGATTGAAAACCAGTTGGCCAAAGAAGGAAGAACCTGGAGCCACTTCCTATTTTGGGGAGGTTTTCAAGCTCAACCCCCTAAAAATCGAAGAGGAAGGTCAAAATTGTTAAACAGTGGAAAAAGATTCAAGAAATAGCCCTTATTGAGCCAACTCCTAGCTAAAAAGACACAGAGGTCCCTTCTACATCCTTTGTCCCTAAAATCCCCAAATTTTACCAAAGAAAGAGTGCCAGGATTAGTAAACTAGACCCTACATCCCTTATAAACTTACCTTTTGTTATCAGTTCTCCCTAGGACATGAGTTCACCTGTTGACACCTCCCTTGCAGACACAACTATGCCAAAGATCATAAAAGGCAAAGAGGACGAAGTTGAGACCGACATTGAAGAAACATTGTTTGAATCTTTTAAAGGAGGCAAAATACCCTATATAAGGTCAACAAACAAATTAAGGTTTAAAATAAAGTTGAGAAGCAACCCAAATTTGGCCAAGGAGGTAATTGATGTAGATAATTTGTCATTAAAAGACCTTATCATCAACAGAAAGAAGATTGTGGGCTCCAAGAAGAGCATAGACAAAGAAACTAAAGGAAAGTGTCCTATGGAGACAAGGCAAAGCAAGAAACAGAGGTTGGAGAAGGTGCATGTGCTTCTAAAATCATCTCACGCCCTCGGCTAGGAGGCGTGGGGTCATTTTGAAAATTTTGGTTGTGCACTTAAGAAACAACGTTTTTGGCTTTATCACTGACAGTGTACTTAACAACGTTTTTACATACAACAAAGCAGGGAGGAACTGACATCTCCACTGTCAACAATTTTTAGGAACAAAAGTTGACATCTCTGTTGTCAGCGATTTTGAAAGAAGAAAGAGTTGACATCTCCACTGTCAGCAATTTTCGGGAACAAAATTTTACGTCTCTGTTGTTAGTGATTTTGAAAGAAGTAGGAGCTGACATCTCCACTGTCAGCGATTTTCAGGAACAAAAGTTGACATCTCTGTTGTACACAATTTTGAAGGAGAGAGATGACATCTTTGTTGTCAACAAATTTTGGAAAGAGAAATGTTGACATTCCCACTATTAGCGGATAAAAAACAAGCAGAAAGGAAAATTTGTCAGTCAATCTGCCAGTGAAATATTCAACTTAGGAAACTAAAGAAGATGACAACGACAGTATCAGCAAATTTCACCAAAAATTCTGAGGGAAAAGAACTCTAACAAAAAGGTAGTGTCTGGTGGAGGATTGAACATGTTTGTCGAGGGACCTGTTTTCCAGTGAGGATGCAGTTCTATCAGTCAGGGACTTGTTTCTATTTTTGAGGAAGATATTCTGAAGATACTTTTATTTGCCTATACGTTAGCCACATATTCTAGCTGATATTTTATTTTAGAAGAAACTTAATGTAATTAAAGATATTTTCCACATGCATGAACTTATAATATTTTGATATTTTTGGATTATTGTAATTAAGTTTGAAACTATAATCTTGCGATCAATTAATGTAATTTCTATAAAGACAATTTATGAAGAAGGGAAAAAGGGTTGGCTTTTATTGTAAAAACAATAGTATTATGGTGTTTTTGGGCAAATCTTAAATATATTGCAGTTTTGATGAGCATTTGCAGAAAATTCAGGTGTTGTAGTTCCCTGACTGTTATTTCTTTGTTTATGAAAATTCTTCTTCATGTTTGGAAACTTTAGTTTTTTTTTAGGTTGGGATTCATTCATGCTCCTTTATCGTATTTCTCAATCCTTAGTATTTGTTGCTTCTATCAGCTAAAATTTTGTTTTCTTTTCACTTTTCTTCTTCCAAATTTCTCAAATTGTCAAAGGAATTATTGCGTACATGTTTTTTGTGTCCTCCTCATTAGATCTGTAGCATCATTTGATAAAACTGGACTCCATGCCTAATGGTGTGTTTTATATACAGCCAAACAAAATTTTATCCTATAAAATAAAATCTGGCCATAGAGCTTAAATTGTAAAACCTACTACTACAGTGACCTAGAGTAGTTGTGTTTTAAGGAGAGATCCCTCTCCAGGTTGAAGGGCCATATTTCAACCTCAAAGAGGTTCAAGATTACCTTAGAGTTTTTCCGTAACAACCAAGGTTTATCTAAGTGATAACAGATAATGTCCTTAATAGTTGTACATGTCATAATCTTTACAATTCCTAGCCATATGTCCAAAGTTTGTACATGAAAAATAATAGCAATTAAACAAATTAGCATACCTAGATGGATTATCTTGTCTGGATGATTTTCTTGATGATCCTTTTCATTCATTTTTATTTTCCCTTTGACTATTGATGACCTCATCCAATGTTCTAGAGTTTCTTGCAATGTTCTGTTAGATATTTTCTTTTCGTGCTTTCGTACGTAAGTAGAATATCTTCGCTTCTACATATTCCCTTACTTTGATGTTTTCCTCAAGTTCTATTTTGAGAAAATCTTCATTTTTTTTTGTTTCTTCTAATTGTACTTTAAGGTTGATGATGACTTCATTTGATTCTTAATTATTCTTGAGGCTTCTGTCATGATATTTTGTTAGGTCCCTGTAATACTAGTGATTCTCCCATTACTATTGTCATTTTATCCCTTATTGTTATTGTTGTGCCCCTATTGTCCCTATATTGTTATTATTGTGCCCCATAGAATCCCACTATTGTTATTTTTGTTCCCTTATATTATTTTTGTTATGTTGGCTTGATTATATTGTGACCCCTTAGACTCCTATATATAGAAAGGAGGTTTTGTCATTTGTATCATCCAAGAATTGTTCATTTGTCTAATGTAAAGGAGGTGGCCCCTCGAAGAGGCTGATTTTGAAGTCGTTAATCTATCTTTTCTTCTATTTTGTGAGCTTGTTGCATAACATTTCGTATCAAAGCTTTGGATTCTAGGGTTTCATCATATAAATAAATGCCCCTCAAGCAAGATAAGAAGGATAATAAATTATCACAGAAGTATTTTGGTCCATATAAGGTGTTGCAAAATATTGGTACTATGGCATACAAATTGGAGCTTCCTGCAGCTTCCCAAGTGCACCCAGGTTTCCATGTTCCATGCTTAAAGAAGGTTATGGGTGACAAGCTCCCAGTTCAAACAATATTTCCAGAACTTGACGAGGAAGGAAAAATCATATTGGAACCTGAAGTAGTCAAAGAAATAAGAACTTGACAGCTTCGAAATCGATCAATTTCAAAGTATCTCATCAAGTGGAAGAACTCACCCTCTGAAGATTCCACATGGGAGGATGAGAATTTTATACAAAAGCATTCATAACTACTCAAGTGTTGAGGACAATAATTTTTTGAAGGAGAGGGGCATGTTAGGTCCCTATAATACTAGTGATTCCCCCATTACTATTGTCATTTTAGCCCTTATTGTTATTGTTGTGCCCCTATTGTCCCCATATTGTTATTATTGTGCCTCATAGAATCCCACTATTGTTATTTTTGTGCCCTTATATTATTATTGTTATGTCAGATTGATTATATTGTGGCCCCGTAGACTCCTATATCTAGAAAGGATATTTTGTCATTTGTATCATCTAAGAATTGTTCATTTGTGTAATGTAAAGGAGGTTTCCCCCTCGAAGAGGTTGATTTTGAAGTCGTTGATCTATCTTTTCTTCTATTTTATGAGATGGTTGCATAAAATCTTTCGCCATATTCATTTCAACCTTGAGATATTTGACATTTTCTTTTTCAAACTTAAGATCCTGTATAACTCTGACTATATCATTTTGAAATTGGATTTCATAAATTTCTTCTTCTTCTTCTTCTTCTTCTGCTTCTTCAGGTACTTCCTTATTTTTGTCCCTGTCTATGAATAATACTCTTCCCATGTCATTTTCTTTATCACTATTGCTTTCATCATTAGATGAGAAGTTGTTTTCTTTAGAGAAAATTGTTTTCTTAAAGCCTCTCCTTTTACCTTTCTTATTGAATCTTCGTTGACCCTTATTCCCTTTCCAAGGTGCTTCATCGTCGTTACACGAGTCCTTATAAGGACATCTAGCTACAAATTGACCAATCTCACCACAACTGAAACAAACTAATGGAAGTTTACCTTTGAACTTACATGTTCCTCTTTTCATATTTCTTTTAAAGTTTGTGATTTCTTCATCTAAAAATTATTCTTCCTCACAGCAACTGGAGATAGGTCTGTATTCATGTTTTCCTTTTCCGACCTTCTTGGATGTTGTGAATGTTGCTTCTCAAATGGATGGACCATCTTCCTCTTCCATACTCATTTCATAAGTTGTAAGAATCTCATGTAGCTCATCCAATCTAAGGTAGTTCAAGTCAGATCAATCTTCTTAGACATAAACTTTAGGATTAAATCTTGTTGAAATATATCTTAGGGCCTTTTGTATGATAGTATTTTTATCAACTACTACTCTGGTTCCTTCCAAGACATTTGTTACTTCATCCACTCATTAAAAGAAAGCTGCAATTTTCTCGTCTTATTTCATCTTTAATTGTTCAAATTGATCTCTGCTAATTTAAAGTTTTGATTCCTTGACCTTTGAGTCTCCTTCATATATGTTTTGAAGCTTGCCCCAAATTTCCTTAGTTGTTTTACAACCCAATATCTTAACATAGACAGATTGAGTGATTTCACTCATGATAACATTATTGGCTTTGGTATCATATTCGGCAAGTTTTCTTCCATTTTCATCTGTTGGAGGAGAGGCTTTTTCATCATAGCCTTGTTCAACTAATTCCCAAATTTCATATCCTTGTGCAAGGATGTATACATGCATCCTTCCATTCCATACTGCATATTTTTTCCCATAAAACAGAGGAACTCCATTCTTGGTGTACTTCATGATATCCTTTTAGTGGTTAGACTGATTTATAGGAATCTATTCTGATACAAATTATTGAGATGCCAAATATCATTGTAGTCAACTCAATTAAAATTATTGTATTGTCTAATCATTTGACAATTGTACCACATAGTTATTATCACTGACAAATCAATGAACAAAATGATGTCATTGTTATATGTATCATTGTTTGTAGTTATACACTCTAACCTCCATTGTTCAAGGTCAAATGCTTCATAGGTTCATTGTATAAGAATTTTGGCCTATATATGAAAAGTATTGTCACTGTTTGGTATAGTCATTGTTATCGTCAATCAAGTCAAGCATCACATCATAGCATGGGTCACTTAACATCATGAGTTACTTGTTGTAATGTTAATCATTGTCTAAGAAACTACTAGTTAATTCAACTTCATGAATATTTAAGGCACTCCTAAACCAAACCACAATAAAATTTGAAATCAATGATTGGCTTAATGCATTTGTTTCTTGAATTTTTTCACTGATACACAATGAGATTGCGGTGAGAATCAATGTCATATATCGACATATGAATTATTGACTCACTGGCAATAGCATCATGCAGTCCTACAACCTTAAGGAGGTAATGTCATATATTCACAAGGGTATAACTAACATAGGTTTCTTTATTCATAAGTCACTTTCACCAAGATTAAGTCAAAAATCATTGTCAATAACAAAGGCCAACTCAGTCACAAGGTCCTGTAGTTTGACGTTTACTTACCACTTATTGTCCTAGACTTTGGAGGCATATATCTTGTTGAAATCACATAAACAAAAAGAAAACACAATAAGAAACCTTCGCTTCCCAAGAGAGGTTTGTTATGGTCCTGAAATAGGTCTGAACAAAAAAAAAAAAAAATTGTATAGATATGCCCTAGGTCAGTTGTAGCTTACTAAATTGATGCCTATATTTAAGTGAAGAGAATGCCCTAAAATGTGTTGTTATAAGGCTACTATATCATGTTGAAATCATAGTTTTTTAAGGTCTAAATGATGTCAAGAATTAGAACAAACTTCAGAGAATAAGCTTGCATCCTAAGCAAGGTCTTACAACCAATAAATATTATAACCAAAAGAATAACAAAATAAGAAACCCTTCTATACAGAGTTGAAGTTAATAATTGGTGTTTATTACTTTTGTGGAGATCTGAGGGTTAGAAGAATAGGCCAAGGAATTGAAATTAGTGCTTTGTAGAAGAGACTATCCTTGCGATGCCCATACAAATCCAAGCCAAACAAAATGTGAATATAAGCACTTGAAAATTCATTGTTCAGGAGGCCTAGGTCTAGGCCTATGATTAAGAAGGCCTTTCAAACAAATCCCATAAAAAAAAAAAAAAAAAAACAAACATACAACAACAACAACAACAAAAAGGAACCCCAATTTGCATAGGTCTAAAACTAGGGAAGGCTTGAAGCTTACCTCAGATCTAAAGTGTATAGTTCCTATTATTTCTCAACCAATATTTAATTCTTCATCAAAGTGAGTGAACAAAACTAAAAGGAACCTCCTAGAGAACCACCCAATATACGTGACAAACACACCTAAAAACTATAAAAATGCTTCATTGTTTCTACCTCAGGATTCCAGGTTCAATTTCATAACTATGCTCAAAGGATCATCACTGAGTTTTTATTTTTCATTTGGAAGTCCAATAGGTCTTCTTTTATAGAGTTTGGCTGGGAAAATGAGAGGATTTTAAGGTGAACATTGGAGAGCCCATTAAGAGATCATTTTTTTTACTTTTCTAATAAAACACTTATTAATTGGTTACCTTAAGCCCTAATCTTGGATGTCATTGGGTTTTAGTGAGTGGACATGGCCTTAATGGTGTGATGAAGAGTACAAACACTAATGATACCCTTCTTTGACATTATCTTTCCATGAAACATAACAAGAAACCCTCATGCTTGCTATTTAATTCCTAACAACCAATAAAAGTTTGCCAAGTCACCACCCCTTGGAGTAAACTAGGGTCTTCAACATCAAATATGAATATCTCTCAAAAAAGAAGGCCTCTCGGGGTATGCCACATACCACTCGAAACATCTTGATGAGAAGAATCTAGTAGGAATGGTTTTTGGGATAAAATTATTGATTTTCCACTTCAAAATCTTTTGATAAGTTCAGGGTATATTCATTGACGAGGGAACCTGAGCCTAGTACTTAGGGTTTTAAACCATCCAAAAGTGGAGCTTCCAACTTGATGTAATTCAGTCAAATATAAGAAGTGTTTACTAACTATTTGATATCAATGACAAGTGTTTTTGTCAAGGTCAAACCCCAGGGTTGACATCAATGACAACACCATCCAACATTGAATTGCCAAAAGCCATCCTTTAGGGCCTCAAAATGACCCTGGAATTTTGGGACCCAAAAATTATAGGAAAACTACCGAGAAGTTAGAGAACCATTGAGATAGTGAAAGAGGTGGGTGGCCACTGATATCCACCTAAGTCATTCATAGGGTAGAATAAAGTACTCCTAGGACAACAAGATTCCATGTGAGTATATACAAAAAGGAGGAGGTTCAAACCAGAGAAGGCCTTCACTCAAGAGAGTTAAGGTTTGATGGGAATTTTCCAGTGAATTCACAAAAATGTAAAATGATATTCAAAGTGAGGCACCACACTATTACAACAAGGAAGGAGAAAGTGGAGTCACCGCTTATTTCTAGGGAAAATTTGAAAAACCCTAAAAGAGGAAGAGGAAATATAAGAACATAGACTAAATTAATTAGGGTTTTACTCTTAATTGGTTATATAGACAAATATATTAATCAGGGTACTTAGATTAGGATTTAAAATAACTACATGATAATAACAAATTAGCAAAGGAAATTAAACTAACTTAGTGTTAGTTTATAAATCATCTTTGTTTACATGATAATAACAAATTAGCAAAGGAAATTAGACTAACTTAGTGTTCGTTTACAAATCATCTTTGTTAAGATAATTAACTTAAGTGGTGGAAATGAAAGAGAGTAGAAATGGAAAGAATGCATGTGGAAATGCATTGGTGTAGGTGTTAAATATACTTAGAATAAAGATGAAAATTTTGATAGGCCTCCAAGATATATTTAATTCACTCTAAAGAACTTGCACATGTCACTACACCTTCTTGCAAAAAAACTTGAGGCTTACCTACAGTACAATGCATTAAAAACACCTAGATCTACCATTTAAATTATCAAAAATTGAAGTGTCGTATGGTGACCCAAGAGGCCTCAAAAAGGTGGTACCTCTCTTTTCATAATTATATTGGAACCTTCGTTGAAGTAGTAGGTTGAACCAACAATGGTCGAAGAAGACCTCGTGGACTACGAGGAGGACCCGATGCCAAAACAAGAGATATGGGCTCATCAAGTTGGCCCCGACATGGGCCCCCAGCAGAAAAAAATGCTTCGGACGATAGCTACTCATCAGTCGCCACAACACTTTCCCTCCACCGGAAAACGACACCCTCCTGCTGTCAACATTGATGACATACCCAGTTTGGAATGCCCTTCACTCTCTTCGGCCACTCTGACTCTGCTCGGCACTAGTCTTTAGTCCTCGCACACATTTGACTCTGTTGGCATTATGTTTCTGGTATGGTTATATGTTACAGATGTTTTACTTGATGGCAACACCCATGGCATGGCTCTCAATATGATGAGAATTAAGAAGTACGGAGGAGAACAGTTCAGAAGATGCGTACCCGCAGGTATGCCGTGCAGGGACCGCATCCAGACACGCAGGTTACCCATTCATGAGGTGCGTACCCTGCGCACACGTGGGGTTTCTTATGTTTAACCCTTGGTATTTAGCCGACGGTACTGAGTTATTATGGTTTTGGCCCGTGGTATTGGTCCATGATTTGAGGAAGAGCTTGCCTATATAAAGCAAAGGAGATCATTTGGCTTGGGTATGCTTTTGGGTTGAATATCTTATGATCTGAAATATTGGGTTATTGTTTCAAAAGCTTGATCTATATGAAAGTGAAGTGGAAAGTGAATCTGTGAAGGGTGATCTCTCGAGTGCTTGATCAGATCTAGGCATCTGTCTAACTATAGCATACTGGTGATCTGCAAATTCGGCCCTAATCTGAAGTACGCAGGTGTTTAATGGTGCCTCTGCGTGGGTACGCAGAGCAGAAGAAGGGTGACTGCGTGGGTACACAGCGCAGAAACAGGCGAACTGCGTGGGTACGCAAAGCAGCAGTGGTTCAGGTGCGTACGCACAATAAACGTACGCGGCGCGATAGTCTTTTTGGGTGCGTGCCTACTGTGGCAGTACGCGGCGCGATAGTGCATTTGGGTGCGTATTGTACGCAGCGCAGTAGAAGAAGCAGTGTGTGGTCACGCAGAGCAGCAGAAGGAACTCTGCGGGTATACGCAGA
>APFE030206341.1:83397-93799 GCA_000404065.3 Pinus taeda | reverse complement strand
CTTCCAGGAGAGACTGGAAAACGAGAGAGAGTTGTAGCTCTCAGCGGTTGCAGCCTGCGTACTGGTAAAGGACTGCACCAGTACAAGACCATTGTAAAAGGAGTTTCTAATTTGAAAGAAGATAGAGACATATTGCAGCAGGTGGTTTTCACCCACATTGGGTTTCCACCTTATATCTGGTGTTCTTTGATGTGACTGTCTGTTTTTCTTGTTCATGCTCATTATTTTATGGTACTGATATGCAAAAATAATCCAAAGTGTAAATAATGAAGATTTGGTAAAAGAACTAGATAATACTGATTCACCCCCCCTCTCAGTATTATTTTCAACAGACTCTCCCTTTACTCATCCCCCACACCATTCTTTGCCTCTAAACCCTCCATCTTACTCCTTGGCTCACGCTGGCCCATCAAACCCGCCGCACCCTACACAATCCTTCATACACCCAGGCTCGTGTTGCTACAACCCTCACTCCTCAACAAGATCTGGTTGCTTTAGTTCTCCCATTCCAAACCCTAGACCTGTAATATCTACCCAGCAAGGCTCTTCGGAAGTGTGCAGAAGTTTTCTCAGAGAACATCCCACGGGTCGTCGCATGGACAAGCCCAAAAAGGGTCGGTGCCTTAGAGCGGTGGACACTGACATTAATTTGACCTTCGGAGAATATGTTCCTATGGCTGACGCTATGGACATGGCAAGGAAGGTTCTTGTTGGATGTGTACGAGGCAAGAATTATTCGGTGGAGCATCTGCATCAATGGACCATGGAGATTTGGGGTTCTTTGTTAAAAGAACTTCCTGTGATTATGGTTTTGGCCAGAGGTTGGTTTGCCCTCTGCTTCCATAGGGAGGAGTATATGGACTGGATATTGTCACGCTATTGGCATATAGAGCTTGCACCTGTACTGCTAAAGAGATGGGATCCACTTTTCGACCCAAAGTGTGAACAGTTGGGTGCAAGGCCTATTTGGGTCAGACTTCCTGGTTTTCCCATGCATTTTTGGACTCCTCGGGTTTTCAAACGTATTGGCAATGCACTGGGGACTTACCTTGAGCATGATCAGTCATATGAAAAGACCGGTATTATGACTATGGCAAGGATTTTGGTCCACCTTGACACCAGGGAGGGTCTTGAGGAAAAAATCACTCTGCACAGGAGACATTTCTCGCGTAAACAGCTCCTGGACTATGAAGGAGTCCCATTTCGATGTAGGAGGTGCTACAAAGTGGGTCACCTATACAAATATTGTCCACTACTTTCATCGGTGACTATAGAGACTTCTCGAGGGACAAAACATCATATCTTAGAAGAGTTGAATAAGAGAGACCAGCAACAAGGATAGGCACCACTTGAGGCTACGATGGAAGTTACACAAAAGGCAAAAAATCGGCGAAGGGCTCCGACATCTCCTCCTCAGACTCGCTCCAAATCTGCTACAGAAGCACCTCCTCTTCCGGGTACTGAATATATCCCCATAGCCACTGTATTTTTAGCATATGTTATGTTTTCTACTCTGCATTCATCTTTGACTCCCCCTTCCACAACTCTTTGTTCTATCCCTACCATCCCTTGCTCCATCTTTCCTCCTCCCCCCACATTCTCTGCTATGCCTACCTCCCACAATGATTTTTCCACTCCTCCCTCTCATACATCCTCCCCATCAGGGACGGGATCCCATCCCTACAACCTCATATCCAAATCTCGTCAATTATCTCCACATTTTGGTTTGGGGCACTCCCCCGGAAGGACCAAAAAAAAAAGAAACCCACCAGAGGGTAACCATCCAGGATCAAAACATCCATCAAGATGGTGGTGGCTGATGTAGCAAGGGGTTGTCAATCCACCATTGAAAGGGCACTTAGAGCAATTGAGCCCTCCATCCTTGTTTCCCCATGATCTGGCTCTCCTACAACTTTAGGGGATTAGCCAACCCTAAAAAGAGATTGGCTCTAAAACGTCTTTTACACAGTTCCAATAGTGACATTCTCTTCCTACAGGAAACCCTTGTCTCATCTGACATCATAACTAGAACCCTCCACTCTATCCTTCCGGGCTGGGTTTTTTAGGGTTTGGATGCTTTTGGTAGATTCAGAGGTCTTGCTATAGGAATAAACCCTAAAACTGTCAAGCACATTTCCTCCTTAGGCGATTTGGGCTTCATTGGTATAGATGTTTTTGTGAATGAGCTAGGGATCCAGTTAAAAGTGATAAACATATATGCCCCTAACTAGAACAGAATGGAGTTTTGGCACAACTTGCTCAATCACAATCTTGTCTCAGGCACCACCATTATTGGTGGCGACTTAAATTTTTCATTGGGTATGGAGGAATCTTGGGGACATCACTCACAGATCGACCCTATATTGGACCAAATGAGCACACTACTGGATACTTTGAAACTTGTTGATGTTCCAATGAACAAGAAAAAGCCCACATGGCATAACAAGAGAACGGGAGAGGTTGCCCTGGGTCAGAGATTAGACCATTTTTTTATTCATGAAGATATTATCCATGCCCTGCCCTTATACAGGAAATGGGTTGGTACTGGAGGATATTCTGATCACCTCCCCATATATCTATAAATCGTTGGTCCCTCAAAAAAGCCTCATGCCCCCTTAAAATTCTTTACTGGATTCCTAAAATACCCATATTTCATCAATCTGGTAACAGAATTTTGGAGAGCACAACCCCCTCTAAGGGAGCAGAGAATGGCAGCAAATTTTTGTGTTCGACTTAAAAAACTCAGGACTATCACAGAGGCTTGGTCAAGGAAGAAAAAATTGAGAGATGAACAGAACCTAAAGGACATTGAATTGTAGATTGCCCAGCTCACGAATGAAAAGGGGCTTGGGTACTTAACAGATGACACAAAACTCCAACTGATAAGTCTAGAAAACCAAAAGGCAAAGATTCTTCTTGAAAAGGAAGAACAATGGAGGCTGAAAAGTAGGGCTACATGGCTACAAGCTGGAGATGGAAATACTAAGTTTTTCTACAATTTTGCCAATGGTAGGAAGGCCTATAAAACCATTTGGGAATTGCCTTGTGATCTAGATGGATGGGCCTCTACCCACCCACAACTAGCCAGTTTGGGGAATGCCCATTTCAAAACTCAATTCGTTGCTCCGGCAGCCATCACCCCCCCGGACATCATTAACCTGGCTGGCCACTTCCCTAGGTTTGTGGATTTGGATGATGTGAATGATCTGATACAACTTGTCACTATGGAGGAATTGGAGGGAACACTTAAATGGTTCAAGAAGGACAAGAGCCCCGGTCCGAATGGCTGGCTAGTTGAATTCTACACCGCATTTCTATAGATTCTAGGACAGGACCTGCTGGCGGTCATTGAAGAAAGTAGAATTACAGGGCACATCCACCCTCCCATAAACTTTACCTACTTGGCTTTGATCCCTAAGACTGACTAACCAACCTCTTTAACAATTTCTTCCCCATATCCCTTTGCAACTACCTGTACAAAATTATCTCCAAAATCATAGCCAACCGCATCAAGGCCATTTTATCTAACCATATCTCTCAGGACCAATTTGCTTTCCTCCACCATAGACACATTCAGGATGCTATTGGCTCTGCCCAGGAAGCCCTACACTCCATTAAGCACAAAAAACTCAAGGGACTTACTCTCAAAATTGATCTATCAAAGGCTTTCGACAAAGTGAATTGGCTATATATCAAGATGATTACCACTCATTTGAGTTTCCCCCCAGCTCTCATCAACTGGATCATGGGTTGCATCTCCTCTATATTGTTTTCCATTCTCATCAATGGGTCTGCCACTGCATCATTTAATATTGATAGAGGGATAAGGCAAGGATGCCCTTTATCACCATTACTATTCCTATTAGTTATGGAAGGATTGAGTCGAGTAATTGATTAAAAAAAAAAAAAAAAAAAGAGGGGGCCTCAGAGGGCTAAAAATTATGGACCACTACTATTTGACACACCTACTATTTTTAGATGACATATTATTTTTCTTGAATGGTAGTGTTCAGGACACCACTTCAATGAATGAGATTCTAAACCTCTTCTGCAGAGCAACAGGAATGGAAATCAACAGAGATAAATCCACCATCTCTCTATCTGATTGTACACAACAAGAATCACAACTCTCAATACAAAAATTTCCATTTCAAGCTACTGAGCTAATGGAGGGGCTCAAATATCTGGGTTTCAGACTAAAACTAAATGGGTACAAAATCACTAATTGGACATGGCTTACACAAAAGTGGAGAAAAGAATAAATTGTTGGTGTCACAAGTTCCTCTCTAGGGCGGGCAGATTAATTCTTATCAAATCAGTCCTTGAAGCCACCCCAGTTTACTAGATGTCATTGGCCTGGATTCCAAAAGGGGTTCTTAACAGAATTCAACAAATCTATCGCAAATTTCTTTGGAATGGAAGGAAGGAGGGAAAACCATTTGCCTGGGTTAAATGGAATAAAATTGCTACTCCAAAAAAGTGGGGAGGTTGGGGCCTTAAAATACTTCCTGCCTTTGCACAAGCCTTGGCAGAAAAACAGAGCTGGTTATTTCTAAAGCAAGAAAGCCTTTGGACTGCGGTTATCCTACATAAATATATCTGGCCATCTACTATCATAGACTGGATTAGAAGTCCAACATGGAACAAAAAAGGTATTTCGGTGATTTGGAGGGCCATACTTAATTCTCTTCCCATTATTAGGGTGGACTGTTATCGAAAATTGGAAATGGAGCCTCAGTTCACATTGGAATTGATCCATGGACTGGAAGTGGAAACTCTCATCAGCTACCAAATGGGCTGATAAATCACTTAAACAGCAGGGGCATTATGTATATTGGGTAGATAGATGATCAACAAAATATTACTTTTCATGCACAAGCATGGCTGACTGAGCAAAACTGGAACATCCCAAATGAATGGAGCAGAACATGGCAAAACTACATTCAAGCACTCACAGAATCACATTTTAGATTAAAGAATGAAGAGGATGAACTCATTTGGGCACACTCAAAATCCGGACAATAATCTGGACAATACTCTTCAAAGCAAGGCTATGATACCATTATTGCAAATAATAAACTGGAGGCCTTAAGGAGTTGGTGGGTATCAATTTGGAAATTAAAAGCTCCACTAAGCACCAGACTGTTGATGTGGAATATTTTAGAAAATAAGATCCCCAGTGGATCCTATTTAAAAAAGAGGTATTTCTTGGGACCTACCTAGTGTGTCCTCTGCCACCAAGAGGAGGAATCGACCCAGCACCTCTTTCTCTCATGTCTGACCACCAGGATCATTTGGACTCAAGTCCTACAAACTCTAAATCTAAATATGAGTTGGCAGGGTGCAGATATCATAACAACATGGGACAGCTGGTGGGGTACTGCTGTGGAAAAAACAAGAAACCTTCCCCTTCTGGTCTCATGGCACATCTAGCTCAAGCGAAACATCAAAATATTTGAAGACAAGGTGATTAATTGGAACCTGCTCCCTCCGAAAATCTGCGCTGCTTTAGATGAGCCGCCAAATGATGAAAGCCAAAAAAGACTTAGGAATATTTGACAGGAACAGATAAACACAACAATACCTTGGACCTATTTTGATGGTGTTTCCCAACAGCATGGCTATGGGGGAGGCATATGTTTTTACGTTTCAGAAACACACTATTTCCATATTAGTATGGGATTGGGACTGGGCATAAATAATCATGCTGAACTGATATCTCTTCGCCACCTGATATACTTTGCCATACTGAAACAATGTAGAAACATACAAATATTTGGGGACTCAAAAAATGTGACTGATAGGTTTAACAATACAATTGTTTGTAATGCATACTCTTTGAGATCTATTATGGAAGAAATTGTTTTTTTCAAAACATTCTTTGATCAGATTTCTATTTCTCATATCTATATGGAAAGAAATGAAACTGTAGATAGGCAATCTAAAGAAGCGATGCATCGTCCTCTAGGAGAGTGTATGATCGTTGAACATACACCTGCAGAAACCTATCACTACTTCCACAAGCCATACATCAATGGGAGACTCTAGAGGGGCAACAGTCCCTAATCATTGGCAATTTGTTTTTTGAAATTTTTGAAATTTTGATACAGTTTCTACTTCGTATTTATAAGCAAATGATTGTAAATATGGACAGCACATACACACCTACAAGGGTGAATTTTTTATCTTTTTATTGAGGTCTTGAACCTGCTCAGTATACCCTTGGGGTTTTCATTGTAAATATTTAGTTTCTAACAGTGGATAGACAACCGCGATACAACATATGCCAATGGGCATCTACAACATGTAATTTCACGAATGAAATTATGAATTTTCTTTCTGGAAAAAGAGGTAGTAGGTTGAACCATAGGACTAAGTATCATAAAATTTTAAGCCTAAGAGATGCCCTATGACAAAAAAAACAAGCCTTAAAAGGAGAAATCCAACCAGGGAAAGAGATAATTATAGAGGTGTTGGAGATGACATGAACAAGAAATCCAATAGAATGAAAGATGAGAAAAGAATCTAGACCATAGTTTTCAATATGATAAGGTTTTTACAAGATATTTTTGAGAATAGAAGATGAATCCAAGAGCCTTTGCAAAGAGGATAATAGTGATATAAATAGGGAAAAATATAACCACAAGGTGTGAGTGAAATTTAGATTACCATTTGCATGGACCATTGATGTAAGAGTCATATTGTGGGTCTTTACCATGTATTGTAGGTTTTCTATCATGTGTTATAGTTAATTTTCCAAAAAAAACAATTTGTTCTACAAGTTGTGACTTGCAATCATGGTATAATCCTAAGAATTTATGGTTCAATATACATGCACTATACACACATATTGATTAAATATGGTATGAATTAAATTATCTTAACTAGAATTACTATGATTATATTAAACTCTCCCATGTGATGGCTTAGTAGTAGTAAAGTGCAAGCCTTTGAACCTACCACTAGTTCATGCTTGCATATTGATATGGTAACATATCCAACTCAAACTCATTGAGCATGCAACACATATCAATCATAGCCCAAGGTAAATTTTATAATGTTTTTATCTAATTGCTCACTTTCAACATAAACATCCCCTATCTTAGCATATGGGTGATGACAGATGGAAAAGAGGGATCATGTTAACCGTAGGACAAGCACTGGTAAAGCTCTCAAAATTATGCAATTTGATTTTGGGGCATAAGGTAATCCAATCTCCTAGTAGAGTGGGGATAAATTGTGAGGCCTATTACATGATAAATACATTTGAAAATTCTTGCAGTTAATCCATACAAGGCCAATAATGTTGATAATATGATCAACATAATAAAAACACATGTGGACTACCTAATTTCCATCACATAGGTGAGTGATTAATGAAATGAGGATAATTTTTATTTCCCTTACATTATCATGCTTAAATTTAATAATATATGACCATTCCATATATTCAACCATATGTATCTTCCTAACGTAATTACCTATTAATGCAATGTGGTTGTATTAAAGGGCATGCACTCTTAGAGAAATTGAAGAAACTAGAAGAATCTGTCTTCCTCCTAGATAATTTTATGAGTGAAAACATATTTCATCCTCTAATGGATGATCTAGAGGTATGCCCCAATCTAGAATACCTTGCAACCTTGATTTCATTTGTATTATACCAAATAAAGAATTTCAAATAATTATAATTAATAAATAATAAATAAATAACATTGGCAGGTTACATCTTGTGTCATTCTTTTACCTTTGATTGTATATAAGGTTGACGAACTCACCATTGTAACTAGAGGGATAAACAAATACCAAAATGAATTATCGACACAAAAAACTAAGGATGTGGTAGAGAAGAGGATGAATATTTTATAATAACCTACTCGTATTAGAGGATGATAAATACTTTCAATTGGAGGAAATTCGATATCAATTTAGTTCATATATGCATACATACATATATCGAATTTCCTCCAAGTTGAAAGTATTTTTCATCATCTAATAATAGTAGGTTACTGGAAACTATTCACCCTCTTATCTACCACATCCTTATTTTATTATGTCCACAATTCATCTTGGTGTTTATTCATCCCTCTTGACATGTGTCTTCTTCTCTATTGCCTCCACCATTCTTCTTGGAAATGGATCATCCAATTATCTGCTACATCTACCATTTGTGTTTGTGTCCCCATTCCTCTTCTCTATTGTGTACATATCACACTCACTTCACATACTATTCCCCACCCCTATCCCCTGACACCTCATGCTCACTTCATTATTGCATCCATGCTCACACTCCCTTCTTTGTCGCATCCCTACTCAAGCTCCCTTCATAGCTGTATACTAAGTCTAAAACCTTTTACAATGATGTAATGCACACATGGATTCATAATAAACATAAAAATAAACAATGGCAATCACACTTATACATAGAGATTTACCTTAGAAACCCTAACCAAGAAAACTAGCAAATTGTTTTGATCTACACCTCTAAACTTTATCATCAATAAATTTCATTGTTTAAAATACAATATATAGGAATCCATGGTATGAAAAACCCCTAATCCACTGGTTTATATTAGATTACAACCCTAATTCCTTAACAATAATTAGAAAACCATGGGTTGAAACACCATGTGTTACAAAAAATATCCAACAACGATAGTGTGTGTTGAAATTACAAAAAATGGATGCAAAAAATACCCAAAAGAAAATCAATTTATCGCCCACTTGTAACCATTTCTACACCTAGCGGATAAAAATGTGTGTGGGGATAGTTATGCAATATTATAATGCATACCCAACATTCTCCCACTTGTTGTTTTCTTTGCATACAATAAGTCATATGATTACATGATCAATAATCCAAGGCGATGACACCCATTGTTTCTCTACATCAAGAAAAATTATTAGTGCTTATAGAATTTATTAATGAATCTACAATAGTTTCCAAAGTGTCCACCTTCACAAATGACACCTTCTTGTCTTCAACCATGTCTCTTACAAAGTGATATTGAACATAAATATGCTTTGTCTTAGAAATGATAAGATGTGTTCTTTTCCACAAACATTGCACTTTGATTGTCACAATCTAAACTTATAGGCTCCTATAAAAACCCAATACTTAAAAACAACCTTTAAAATCATACAAATTCCTCAACTGCATGAGTGACAACCATGTACTCAACTTTTGTAGTTGAGAGTGCCTCTACAAATTGTCTCTTGCTCACCAACTAATTGCTCCTACAAATAAGTCAAACACATAACCACTTGCAAATCTTCTACAATCCAGCCCCAACCCAATCTACATCGACAAATACATTTATGTCTAATACTATGTCCTCTCTAGGTATTCCTTTGTATTAGATTCCATAATTTGTACTGCCAAACAAATACCTAAAAACCCCCTTTATTGGTGTCCAATGCTTCTTTCCTATTTTTGACATATACCTGTTCAAAAATCCCACTACATGTGTAATGTTTGGTCTAGTCCAAACAATTGAATACATCAAATCACTAACAATGCTTCCATACAAAACATGGAACATATCCTCTTCCTCTTCCTATGTCTTGGGACACTTATCTATACATCACTTTACATTGATAGGACTTTGACTAGTTTACATTTTTGCATATTAAACCTTTGCAATATTGTCTCAACATATTTTTTCTAATTAAACTAGAATTTCCTATTAGCTTGATCTCTAATATTTCCACCTAAAGAATAAAATTTGCAGCACTAAGGTATTTCATGTTAAATTTAGGGCACAACAAGGTTTTTATGTCCATGATGATTTCTTTGTTGTTGCCAATCAACAACATATCATCTACACGCAAGACCAAATAAATAAAATGAGTATCTATTGATTTGAAGTACACATAGTGATCAACTTTTCTCCTTATGAAACAAAATCCCAATATCTAATTAACAAAATTTTAATACCACATCCTTGGAGATTAGTTTAGCCCATACAGGGACTTTTTTAGCTTGCAAACAAGCTCTTTCTTACCTTTTATTGTAAAATATTTTAGTTTTTCATGTAAATTTCCTCTTCCAGATCCCCATGTAGGAATGTTTTCTCCACATTCAATTGTTCTACTTCAAAATCAAAAGAAACAACAACAAATAAAAAAAAATTAACAGAATTTAACTTAGCAACATGACATTTCATTGAAGTTAATGTAGGTTTTAAACCCCTACAGAAATTACCTGCATACGAATTCTAAATCACAGAAAAATAAACAATGCGAGAGCATAACACATAAAACACATATACACAGAGATTTCCCACTGGATCTCAAAACGGAGACTACCAGCTTGATTTTTCATTGTTATTCCTTTCAATGTTACAATACATATTTATACATGCCGAAGCATCCAATACCATGGACCGAAAACCATCGCGTC
>APFE030206341.1:32799-78403 GCA_000404065.3 Pinus taeda | reverse complement strand
TCCAAAACCATGGACCAAAAAACCATAGGTAGGTTCGCCCAACCTAATATAGGGTCAAAAAAAAAAAAAATCTCGGGGCGTTGCCCCGAACCCCGTAGAGGGGGGCTACCCGACCCCCTCAAACCCCCCGGACAGTGGGGGGCTACTGCCCCCCCGCTGCGCAATTGGAAAAATGAAGGGGGGGCTCCACCCCCCCTCTAACCCCCCGGTTCACTACGTAGGTTAGTCGTGGAAAGAATATAACACAACCCAACAGTTAATTCCCTCTAGTTGGGAGTACCCTTTTGCTACTAATCGAGCATTGTATTTCTCCATTTTACCTTCTATATTCAAGTTCTTCTTAAACACTCATTTGAAGCCAATGGGATTTCTATTAAATAATGAATCCATACAGGTGAGGATCGTTTTATAGATGAGGAATGACCTGTTATAGAGTTTTGTGAACCCAAATGAGTCCATCATCAGGGGATGCGTCAATAGATATTCACTAGATTTTAATGATTTATCCAAGAGCTCTATTTAGGGTATATATAGGTTTCTAAAGAAAAATATATGAAATTTGGTCGGCCATTATCTTATTAATTTTTCATTTATTATTATTTTTTTTCTCTGCAAATACTAACTTCTACTAACTAAAAGGCAAAATATTTTTACATATGAGCAAGGCATTACAACACTCGACAAACCAGAACTGCCCCATTACAGACATAAGCTGCGGAAACCAGTTACAGAGTGCATGAGACCAGAAAGCATACATAGAGAGAAAAATGCGCCGGCAAGAAGGAAATCTAAGCCAGTCCAGAGACACAAAAAACATTGCAACCCAGCTAAAATAGAGTTATCAAAATCCCATCTGGGAGCTACAAACCAGTAGGACAATTGCACAAAAACTGACCATAAGTCTGAGACCTAAGCCGAAACAAAAAGAGACAGTCCCAGGAGTCATTACTTCTCTTTTGTTGGATTATTATCCTTCTTCTCATCACGAGCAGTGTCACCATCCTTAAGACCTTCATTACCGCTTAAGTCGTTGTCAGGGATAGTTATGGCATGTTCCACTTCGCCATGAGTTTTGTCCTCAGCTACAGGTACTGTGTCGTCTAGAGGAGGAAGATTTTGAGAAAAGCCTCTTGTTCCTCTTTCTCTTTTTCCCAATTTTCCTTGTTGTCACTGTCCGAGGAATTGTCACTGCCAGGAGAGGGACCAGGGGCAATGCAGGTCAAGGGGGAGACAAGGTTGTCCTCTTCCGAGAGCATAAGGGTGATGTGTGCAGTTACCAGGGGCCTGTGCAGGTTACTTTGGAACTTGAAGTGCGTTGTTTGAAAAGCACTATTTGGCCTGGGTTTCCGACCAGAGCTGACAGACGACCTAGCTTCATGGGAGGGGGAGGGACTGAACGGTTCCACCGTTGTTTCCAGGGCAAAACCAGCTAGAGGATGCAGACGGTTGTCACGACGTCCCCCAAAACAATGCCTTTTGCCAGAAAGAACCATTATACCAGAACGAAGGTAGGTCTCTAAAGGGTTATGGACAGGATGACCACTAGGACAAAGACAGGTGAAGCAAGAGGGATGCTCAACAAAGCTATCGACCAACACCACCAAGATATCAACCAATACCACCGAGCTATCGACCAAAACCACCGAGCTATCGACCAAGACAACCACGAAGATAACAGACATATACAGAATGCAGAAATCCAGAACAGGGGAGAAATTACCCTTGAGAGAAATGTCTGTGAGCCTGCGGCAATGCCCCAAATTTACTCCATCACCCACCGCTTCTGTCAACCTTGCAAGATTGTCGCGCCACAGAGCACATAGCTGGGTGAGAGAGCCGTGGATCGGCATGGTTATACCAGGAAGAATGTTGCATCGATCGACGTAGGGCATAAATGCAAATCCCCTTCCCAATCTTGCATTAATAACCATTCTCCGCTCGCATGAGTTAACGTCCCGGGAGGCCACGCTGCTCTGCAGCTGGCAGTGCTGGGTATTAACTGTTTGCATGGAGAGTTGCGCTAACACAACTGCCACCCGGATCTGGGATTTTCATTTATTATTATTATTATTATTAATTAATTTATTAATTTTGTTTAATTAATTAGTTAATTAATAAGATTAAAGGGAAATTAATTAATTAATTTTATTCTCTATTGAATTAATTATTATGTTTATTAATTTTATATAAAATTAATTATTTAAATAATTTGTTTAGTTAATTCATTAATTTGTTTAGATGATTAATTAATTTATCTGATTAATTAGTTAAAAGATTAATTAATTAATTTTATTATTTATTAATATGTTTATTAATTATTAATTAATTAATTAATTAATTAATTAATTAATGAGGTAAAGGATAAATTAATTGATAATTTTTATTATTTATTGATTTAATATATTTTTTAATTTTTGTAAATTAATTTTTAATTATTTGCTTAAAGATCATTGCTTTGTTTGATTAATTAACTAATTTATTTGATTAATTAATTAATTTTATTATATTATGATTTCAGTATTTTTTAATTTTATGTATTTCAATTAATTATTTATATATTTTTATTGATTGATAATAATTTTAATAGTTAATCGTTATTTAATCAATTAATCAATTAATAACTTAATTAATTAATTAATTGATGAATTAATTGATAAATTAATTAATTAATAACCTAATAATGAGTTATTTATTGATTTTTTAGGATTTCAAGTAAAGGTTTCCATGTGTTGCTTAGCTTTAATCCATCGTCCCGGTTCAGGTTATTCTTCCTTTTTTCTATTTCAATCGCTTCTTTGATTTTCCTTTTAAGATAGTGGTCTTCTCTTCTAACCAGTTTGACTTCTTCCATGCAGATGTAATGAGAGGAAGAATGAACATGTTCTGCTAAGGCCGATTTTGAGGTCCTTTCTCTTCTTAAGTCAGCAGTGTGATTTCCTCATTCCTCATCTATAAAATGGGATTTCCTCCAACTGGACGCTCAACTAGATTCCAAACCTCATTCTTGTCCAAGGTCACATTTCCTCAACCATGGAATTTTCCTAAAGTTCACCATCCATTTTTAATTCATTACCTCCCTAACAAATATGGGATCACCATCGGTGATAGTTGAAGCAAATCTAGGATGAAAATCAAGTGGAATATACCTTTCTAGTTTCCATCTTTTTTAAACTAGTCTCCTCAATACCAGAGTATTGTAGAATTTTTGCAGATTCACAAGCTCATGTAATGTTCTAAAGCAAAAGACAAGAATCTAATTCTACTTTCAACCAACAGAAGCCAATAGATCGATGAAAACAATATGAACACGAAGAATATAAATCAATGGCACATAACACAATAAGTATCCGGGGAAAGCCTCAATTGAAAACCCCCACTATCTGTATTACAAATAATCAGAAATCCAAGATGATAATACAATGCTTGTTCTCACGAGAACAATCCCAACACTCAGTACAATCAATCTCCCTGCTCACAAGCAAGCTCAAGCCAATCTCTAGCCTCTTCTACTGCTCTCCAAGCCCTTGATTCCTTACATTGCTCCTTTGAGAATTAACCCATATTTAAAGTGGGAAATCCTTCCTCAAAGCTATGCAATCCATTAGGTTTTCTTCATGATTTCATGCATGATATTTACAACTAAGTAAATCATAAAACTGATAGTATAATTTCCCTACAATCTAGTCTCAACTTGGTCTTTCTTAAAATCGACATGCATGAGTTTTTGATGAGGGAATTTTCAGTTAACTAGAGTGACACTTGTGGATGCACTAGTGCACCAACTGACTATTAACTCTCTATTAGTTCCACAAACAGTTTGGAACTAATTTAACTTAACATAACTCAGTAAACTAAGTTATTCAATTAAAATCATAATTAAACTCATCCTAGACCCCTAAAACTTAGGGAGCACATATACATGACTTCAAAAAGACTTCCAACTCGAAATTCCTAAGTTAACTAAGTCAACTTAACTTAGTTAACTATTACAATTTTCTATGAGAAAAGAATTACAATTTCAATTCACAATTTAATTCAAGGACAAACTAAATTGGAATTTTTGGATTCTATTTTTAACGTTTCTTGTTGCTATTTTCAAAACTTCCTCTCAACAAGAAAGGAATTCAACTTTATCTCGGTCCTAAACCTTTGGAATGTTCTACATGTAACACTTCTTGTTGAGAAATGACAACAAGAAATTCCAGTTTAATTTGTCCTTGAATTAAAACTGAGAATTAAAATCGAATTCTATTCCCATGGCAACCTGTAAATAGTTAATTAAGTTAAATTAACTTAATTAGCTTAGGAATTTCGAGTTGGAAGTCTTTCTGTAGTCATGTATATGTTATCCCTAAGCTTTAGGTGTCCTTTATGAGTTTATATTTAGTTGGAAATTAGATCACTCAGTTTACTGAGTTAAGTTCAGTTAAATTGGTTCCAAACTATTTGTGGAACTCATAGAGAGTTAACAGTCAGTTGGTGCACTAGTGCATCCACAAGTGTCACTATAGTTAACTGAAGATTCCCTCATTAGAAACTCATGCATGTCGATTCTGAGAAAGACCCAATTGAGACTAGAGTGCAGGGACAGTGTACTATCGGTTGTATGATTTACTGAGTTGTATAGATCATGTATGCAATCAGAGAAGGACCTATGTTTGGATGAGCATTTTTGGAAGCATGAATTCCCTTTAAATACGGGCTATTCATCCTATTAATTACAAAAGAGATTAGGGGCTTGGAGAGTTGTTGAATAGGCTAAGGATTTGGCTTGAACTAGCTTGTGAGCGTTGAGAGTTGAGCATACTTGTGTGGAATTGTTCTAGTGAGAACAAGTTTTGTATCTTCACTCCTATTTCTAATATATTCAATATAAATAGTGGGGTTTTTAGCATTGGATTTCCCTATATACATCTTATTTTATGTGTTATTGAGTTATATTCTTCTTGTTCATATTGTTTTCATCGATCTATTATCTTCCATTGGTTGAAAGTAGAAGTAGATTCTTGTCCTGTGCTTTAGTAAATTGCATGAGCTTGTGAATCTACAGGATTTTCTACACTTATCTCTAGTGTTGTTGCTACAACAACTCCAAAAACAAAAAAAACAAAAAACATCCAACCTAAATTAGTATGATGCATCTATCATCAAAGTCTCTGACTAATGTTGCCTCTGTCTACTGAAAACTTTGCGCTTCTGCTAATTCTACCTTTCGGCACTATTGTCAACCCTTCTCTACGCTCTTCGGTGTCTGACTGCTCTAGCCTCTATCACTCTGATCTCTTACTACATCAATCACCATTGGTTCCTCCCACTACTATGTACTTTGGGCTCCCATAGCAAGGTATGATCCATGAGATAAAACCTCTCAATGGACCCTGCCCGATTTCAGCGCTCTTGGGACTAGCACTTCACATCCCCCCACCTCACACTTGGACCTATGGCTGCATGTGCTCCCTC
Source organism: Pinus taeda (assembly GCA_000404065.3). Taxonomy (NCBI): domain Eukaryota; kingdom Viridiplantae; phylum Streptophyta; class Pinopsida; order Pinales; family Pinaceae; genus Pinus; species Pinus taeda. The sequence goes on along the minus strand of APFE030206341.1, from coordinate 72,943 downwards.
TACCCACTTGGCTCGAAATTTCCACCTACTAGAGGTCTCTGCATGACTAGATGCCTCCACTCGGTCTCCTCCCAGCTTCTCTAGTTGTGGCTACTCCAAAACTTCTTGAAGCTGCTTCTGAGACTGCTTCTTCTAGGTATGCATGTTAAGAGGTAATTTACTCTCCAATTCTCTGACCTTTTCCTTGATCCTCAAGGCTTTTCATGCATCTTGAACCTCAAGAGCATGCAGGTTCTTGGCCCGTGCACCGATCTATTTCACTTGTCTCATGGCAATGTATCTAAGGAAAACTATTCCCTTACTAAAAATCACAGCATGGCCACAGTCTTCCAATACCGCAACTAAAACAAGATTCCTCTTTAGTCCTAGAACATACATCACATATGTGATCCTAAGAGGGGAGCCAGACTCCCTCTAAAAAGTAATCATGCCCAATCCAGTAGCACTTTATCTCCTGTCATCTCCAAACTCTATGTTCTGCTTCAGGTCTTTCTCCTCAAAATCCCTATAGGGATCTTTATTCCCCATCATATGGAATGAAGCACTGCTATCAAGATATCACACACCTTCCATGACAGTGCTAGTCATGTATGTAATGAGAGTGAAATAAAGTTCGAATTGTGAAGCTAGAGCTTCACCTGCTGTCGCTATCGTCGGCTCCTTCTTGCTTGCTTTCTTCCGAGGGCAGTTCTTGGCATAGTTCCCATGCTCGTGACAGTGAAAACACTTGAATTTCATCAAGTCCATATTCTTTCCACCCTCCTTACCTTGGGATTTCTTTCCCTTGGCCATCTTTTCCTTACTCGCTAAGGAAAAATTCTCTTCCAATTCCTTGGAAGAGGTCCTATCCTTGGTGTTCTGTCGAAACTCCTCCTGTACCAAATCTGACCATAGTCATTCCAAATCTGGCATCTTCTCCCTCCCATTGACAGAGCCTTGATAACTATGCCAACTATTGGGATGACCTAGAAGAGCTAGGCTCACCATATCATACTCGAAAATAGTGATTCCAACACTTCCAAGTTCATCTCGACAATGAGTGAACTTGGTTAAGTAATTTAGAATTGAGTCACCCGCCTCCATCTTGATTTTTCAAAGTTTTTCTTTTAGTGCCAACTTCCTATTGTCACTTTTGTTCTGGAAAAGGTCCTTCAATTCTTTCCACATAGCATGCATAGTTTCCTTCCCATGGATACTCGAGACAATGTGGTCTCGAACTCCCTCGAGGATTATCTGCCTCACCCTTGCCACACATTTCTTCCATTTGGCCAGATTTTGAGCATCCGATGCTGGTGGCTTATGAATGTCTTGATCAATGAATTACTTCAAGCCATTATCCTCCAACACAGCGTCCATCATGTCTTTCCATGCTATATAATTCAAGTTTCCATCTAAGGCATACTCGAATCATAAACTGTAGAATGACATCTACCGATCCTGAAGAATGAGATGCAAATTTGAATTTCACCTGTAACCCTGAACTCAAAACTTCGAGATCTCCTCTAGTATATTGTTCTCAGCTCCGATACCATATAGATAATTTCGACAAATCTAGCTCTGATACCATGTAGAATTTCCTGTATATTACAAGCTCATGCAATGTATTAAAGCAAAATATAAGAATCTACTTCTAATTTCAACCAGCAGAAGCCAATAGATTGATGAAAACAATATGAACAAGAAGAAGATAAATCAAAGGCACATAACACAATAAGGACCCGGGGAAAGCCTCAGCTGAAAACCCCCACTATCTGTATTGCATAAAATTAGAAATTCAATATGATAATACAATGCTTGTTCTCACAAGAACAATCCCAACACTCACTATGATCAATATCCCTGCTCACAAGCAATCTCTAGCCAATCTCTAGCCTCTTTTGTTGCTCTCCAAGCCCCTGATTCCTTACATTGTTCCTTTGAGAATCAACCCATATTTAAAGTGGGAAATCCTTCCTCAAAACTGTGCAATCCATTAGTTCTTCTTAATTGCATGCATGATATTACAACTCAGTAAATCATACAACTGATAGTACATTGTCCTTGCACTCTAGTCTCAACTGGGTCTTTATCAAAATCAACATGCACGAGTTTCTGATGAGGGAACCTTCAATTAACTAGAGTGGCACTTATGGATGCACTAGTGCACCAACTGATTATTAACTCTCTATTAGTTCCACAAACAGTTTGGAACTAATTTAACTGAACATAAGTCAATAAACTGAGTTATCTAATTACAGCTCATAATTAAACTCATCGTGGACCCCTAAAACTTAGGGAGAACATATACATGACTTCCAAAAGACTTCCAACTCGAAATTCTAAGTTAACTAAGTCAACTTCACTTAGTTAACTAAGTCAAATTAACTTAGTTAACTATTACAACTTGCTATGAAAAAAGAATTACAATTTAAATTCACAATTTAATTCAAGGACAAATTAAATTGGAATTTTTGGATTCTATTTTTAACATTTCTTGTTGATATTTTCAGCAAGTATGAGTTTATTCTTTTTTATCATGTTCCTCTACTAGGTTAGATTCTTCATCATGCAACTTGAACTAGACTATGATGACTCTTTTCCCTTGGTGGGGCTTCCTACTTGACAATATATTTTACTTTTCTAAAGACAACATCTCGACTATAAACAACTTTCCTAGTTTTTGGGTTCCAAATCTTATAACCTTTTAAATTGTCTTTATAATAAATAAATATGCACTTTTTAGCTTTATTGTCCAACTTATTCATATCTTCTTCTAGGAATGTGTAAATAAGCACCACAACCAAAAATTCTAATATTTTTAAGAAAGGGTTTCTTACTAGCCATGCCTCATGTAGAATCTTGTCAACCAATGTTTGTGATGGTTATCAATTTACCCAAGTAACACATAATATTCACTACCAATACCTATAATTCTTGTCCTAACCTAGTACCACCAAGCATGCACCTTGATTTTTCCATCAATGTCTTGTTTATCCTTTCTAAAACCCCATTTTTTTGAGGTGTGTATGGCATATTCTTCTATCTTTCTATACTGCACTACTTACAAAATTCCTCAAACTCATTTATGCATAAATATCAACCATTTATCTATCATCAACACCTTGATTTTATTCTTTTTTGGATTCTCCACAAGAAACTTGAGTTATTTAAATTTCCCAAAAACATGTAATTTCATCTAAAGGAAATAAATCCATTTTTCCTTGAGAAATAATCTACAAATGAACATAGTACACAAATTTTCCTAGTGATGGAATAGGTACATGTCTAAAAACATCACTTTGTACTGACTCTAAAATTGCCTTGGCTCTTGTAGTTTCTATTGAGAATCTTACCTAATTATGTTTTACCATAAATCTGATGTTCATAGAAAGCAATATTAACAGTGCAATTAGACATAACTTCAACCATACATTTACTATGTAGTGCTCAAAGGCCCATCTCTCAATATACTCTAGTATTTAATGCTACAAACATCTATTTTCTATAGAGATAATATGGATTTTGACAACCTCAACTCTACCCCCGGGATTAATGGAATGGTTACACCCATCACTGATAGTGCTTCTCAACATTATATACACAACTATAATCTGAACTCCCCTCAGTAACACCATGTCTCCTTGAAGTGTCTTGCAAGTTTCCTTTTCAAACATAGTAGTTACACTTGCATCACTCATCATGTTTACAAATCAAGTTTCTATCCAACCCTACAATGTGTCGAACACTTGGGAGTGTTCTAAACCTCCAATCCTTAAGCATCGATTTGAATTTTCCTCATCCCAGTGATCCTAGATGCCAAGTTGTCTCTAAGGATAGTGTCACCTCCATCATAACTTTCATATTATCCAGATCATTCCCTGTAGCAGTCATATAAAAGGAGGCATTTGAGACAATTAATCATACGTCATGATAAATAATTATATACATTTATATAATTGATAAATGATATAAATGATCAATATTGATTATGACACTTAACCTTAAGTGTAGTAAACAAATCAAACTTATAATGAGAAATTTTATATTTAACTTAGAGACAAATCAAGTTAAGCATTTGTATAAAAATACTTTAAATTAATTATTTACTTTTAAATTTGAATTTTATAAAAATATTTTAAATTCGTTATTTATTTTTAAATTTGAATTGTTGCATCGAGAGGTGCTTTACAATCCAATACAAGCAGAGTGTTAAATGAGATGTTGTAGTAAAGTGTTAGATCAAAATAAATAATAATGAAATGACAAAATGTTAGCTCAGTTAAAATAGTAAAAAAAATAATAAGTTTGTTCAATTCAATTTGCTAGATTGCAATTTTGTTTTTTATTAATAAAAATTACAAACAATTTCTTTAAAAAATCCATAATGCATTTGGGGTGGCAAGTGCAAGGGGGCGGGGGTTATATTTTGCACCAGAGGAAAAGTGGAATCCACCTTTGCTTAGAGTTTATGGAGAACCTCAAATAATTAGGCTAAATCCTATGGTATTTTCTAATTTCTCGCCTTGGATAAGGCCTAAGGTTTCCCTCTATTATAATTGTGGGAGATTCAAAAATCATCATTGACTATATTCAAAAAGGTTCTCCCCTAAGAGGTCTAAATCTCCTCTCCTCTTTTCATCATATAAGGTTCCTTCTAGCTCAATTTTTGGATATTAGTTTCTACCACATCCTCTAACATAATAATGGTATTGTAGATTAGATGGAAAATCAAGTTGTAATCATGGAGCTAAGTTCATTATTGATAAATGATCACCTTTATCATTTTTCCATCCCATGATTTTGAAGGAATATAGACAAAGGGGGAATCGTCACACCCTTAACGGTCATTATGAGGAATGAAAAAATATTTTAAAATGGGGGGGGGGGGGGGGGTGTCGTCTGTCCATCATCGACTCCCATGACATCCACATGTGGGAATGATTAGGAACCCCCAGGGTGGCCATATTACATGCAATGGGAAATCTTAATGAGACAATATCACCCATTGTGGAGTAAATTTGGCCATGATGGATCCAACATGATGAGGATTGTAGATATGAATTCATGCAAACTTTCATGGAAATTCTCTACCCTAGCCTAGTGTAGGAGGGGATCGACCTTCAACTAGCATGAATGTGCATTAATGCACTTGTGGGTTGGTGAGTAGGGGAGTTAGATATGTGACTCCATAATCATGTAAGAGGGTGCAATAAGTGGAATGTTAATCTTGGGAATTTTAGATGGCTTCACCCACTTCAGCCTCCATGGGATGAATCTGGTGCGGAGATTTGTTGTTAGGATCTTCTAATCCTTGATTTATCCATGATCATGTTTCTAAGTTTCTTGTTGGTCATTCCTACTATAAGAATGATTTCTATTTAGACGAGTTCAGTTTATCTTTTAATCTTCTATTTATGGTGGCTACTCTTTCAGGGCCTATTTTGTGATCCTCTTGCAAGGATTTGCTTAATCTATTTCGGGTTGGACTTACTAAGGAAATTAAAAAAGTTGGGGGAAGTGGGGTTTGTCTCTACTCCTTTCACTTGTGTGTATAAATTTTTGTAGGTTTGGTTTCCCCTATTCACTGTCTACTCCTTTGAGCTCTCTTGGACCCACTCCTTGGCTAATTCTCTAGTCCTTTGTTTACCTAGAATATACTTTATGCCTCCATGTAGTTTTATGTATCCTCAAGTGTGTATATTTGACATAATCACCTATTGTTTGGTTGTCAATTCTTGTCATTTTTTGGGATACACTAAGAATTGAAAATTTATGGTCCAACAAGGCCAGGGGAAGGTTAACCATCATGTTTTGATGGAAAATCTCTGTAATTTACAACAAGACCATTTCTATTTGCAATTTTAGTAGATCCAAACTACATCTTCTTTTATAGTAGTGATGGCCCTGTTAGAGGAACACATAGTTTAGATGAGTAACATGGAGGATGAAATGGCTTCTATTTTTCAAAAAGTGGTGTATCTTCAAGCCTCATTGAGTCAATTACAAATGAGTAACTTCTTTGGATTTTCTCATAGTCTCATTTGTTCTAACTTGTTGAATGTAAATGTAATCATGTCCCCTATGGAGGATTTAATCATGGGTCAGGAGGGCATCTCCCCTTCGTATTTAGGTGCATCAAGATTTAGAATTCATTTTAGATCATTTATGTATCTATCATAGTCCGTTCTTGCAGTTCTAATGTAGGCACCAACTAGACATTATTAATATTTGAGCAGTATCTTTTTTAGAATATTGGAAGCATAAACTTCAAACTTTTGTAACCTTTGTTGCATGGACATGCTTTCAAACATAGATTTATAATACAAATATTTTTCTAGTATAGTTTTAAAAAATAAATAAACTCATAACGCATATTTAAATAATGATGATTCATATTCGTGTCCATGGTATTCCATAACTTCATGCATAAACTTAGTTAATAACCATATGAAGACTTAAAATACACACACACAAAATAATAATAATAATAATAATCCATTTTTAACATCACAACCAAGTGTAGTGATTTGACTTCCAAAGTCTACAGAAGTGTACATACTCTACCTCTTAGGAGAAAACATATGCTCTTAAATTATAAAAGTTATAAATTGTACATATATCTTATATATAAGTTAAATTAATCATGACTCATATTATTAATCGTGATATATTAAAACTTCATATCTAAATTAAGTTGATAAATGTATAAAAATGTAATACTTATAATATACTCTTTATACACACACAATGTGTATAATAATAAAAAATTAAATTATAAAATTATAAAACATGTGAAAGAAAGAAGGCACATATTTATGTAAAAGTATGTATTATGAGGATTTTAATATAATTAAAAATACGAATATTTCTAGTATAAATAGTATTATAAAGAATCAATATAGTTTCATTTTAATTATGAATTTATCAGATTTGTGATTCGGATCATCCACAATATTATGTGCCTCTTGTCGACATTTTGAATCCCAACGGGGACCCATCTTCAGGACAGAAGTGATAGATTGAAGGAGGAGCTTACCAATCTATCACTTTTGTCTTGAAGATGGATCCCCATTGGGATTTGAAACATCGACAAGAGGCACACAATATTGTGGATGATCCAAATCACAAATTTCTAAAAGACAACCACAAAAGCTTAAAATATAACATATGAATTTATCAATTGTTGATAGGAATCAAATGTATAAATTTGGAAACTTTTTTTCAAGTTTTGCATTCAAAAGATTTTTTTTTAAAGTTTGATCCTTTTGTTACTCTTGATAAATCCAAAATTAAATTAAAATAGATTTATAGTGATAATTTTAAAGCAAGAAAAAAAACCATACTTAGTATTTAAATTCTTTTGAAAAAGAATGAATTAATATTTAGTTTAGAATTTAGTAATATATAATAGAGCAATGCACATCATCATAGACTACTCACAGTGAGACACATAGTGAAGTTTTATGAGTCAATAGTCAGCAAAAAAAATTCCAAGGAAAAAACCATAATTTTATTCACTTGAAACAAGTAAAAAATTTACATTTTGCATATGCTAAAAACATTAAGTAAGATAAACCAAGTAGCTTATGACCAATAAGAAGGGAAATAAATAAAAATTACAAAGAAAAAAATGAATTTATGTGTGATAATAATCACTAAAATTCACCTTTTTTCCAACCCCCTGGATTGGTGTCAACTGGAACCATTGCCAATTCATTTGTTCGTATCTGCAGTGGGTTTTCTTTGTTTAAGTTTGAGCTTTCAAATACATGAGCTCTTTTTGAACCCCTTGTCCCATTTTCCAAAAGAGCCTCATTTTTTTTATTGATTTGATGCATGATTCTCTTATATTTTGGTGTCATTATGCTCGATCCCATTTTGAACTCGTGCATCCACTTATGCTTGGTTTGGAGAAGCCTCCATGGTTTGCTTTTCTTATTTTTCTGAAAGTTGGGGATTTGAGGTCTACCAACCTTTTGATTTGTGTGTCTGCCACTTTTTCATTTTTGGGATCTTTTTTGCCTGTGAACATGAGTTCTACAAATGTCTTGTTTGGAAGCATGTTCGACATCTAAATGTCATATTCTCATATTCTAATACTTGGGTCCACAAAACATTTTTATGTTTAAGTTGGATGTGATCAGGTATAACTTTACTAAGGTCTATTTCTACACAATTATGGCGAAAGTAAACAACCCTTGATTTGTTATTTCATGATCCATCTTTTTGAATTTAGCCAAGGTATTTCCAATTTCCATTATAACCTTGTAATGCCAGAAAGAGAGGGGGAGATTTAGAAGTCACACCCATACCGACATTTATAAAACCACCATTGTTGTGGCATCAAAATATGGAAACCATGGGGTGATGAAGAGCCCAACTCTTCCCCAAAACTAAGGCCCATCATTTAAAAATTTGTCCATGTCTTCCTTAGAGTCAAATTGGACTATGACAACCTTTGGAGCATAAATAGATGTCACAGTTTGGGGTCTAGGAAGAAAAGACTCATTGGTGTAAAGCGTCATATTTCGGCCAAAACTCATTGAACCTACAAATCACAACATTAGATTGGAGATCAAAAAAGGATAGTTAACCTCTAGGAGATTAACCTTCATGGTAGGAACTTGCTTCATTTATTCCATAATTTAGGGTCCTGGGACGTATTGGGGCTAATCTACTGAAATGAGAGCCTTCCCTTGTGTCGCATCATTGTAAGAGGTAGATCCACTATATTTTTTTAGACCCATAGCTCCTCCTCACAACCTCAAGTTCAATATAATGGTTGAGCTCCTAGAAATGTGATAGTATTTTCGCTCGAAAAAATCTTGAATAACCCTCCCTTCAAATGGTAGGAATTGTGATATTACAGGAATATCCAACCTAGTTTCAATGCACTGCTTCAAGTTTATTACCATGTCATAGATCCTAACCCAAAATATTGTGGACACCCAAATGATGTTTTTAATGAATATCTTGAATGTATCCAAATTTGTCCCTTCCTTTCTACCAATCAACTCAAAGCTAAAAGAATAGTAGCTTCATAAGAAATCATAAACCCTTTGTGTATAGATCCCTGCATCATTGGTACCCGAAAACCCATCTAGATTGAGTGCACCTTAAAGACCATAATAGAGGGAAAAAAGAGGTTGAACAACCTCCTTGAAATGTGACCTCGCCATGTCCTCTCCAATATTGTCGAGCCACAACTATGAAGAGGGTTTTGTTTTGAATGCGTATTCTTTGGTCCTAGACATTGGACTATTCCTTAGTACCACTCCATTGCATACCCTCACGAACCATAGACAAAGATAAATAGGGAGACAGTTGTATAACAACAGACACAACCGAAAGCAAAACTTATCCAACGCCATGGACGAAATAGTCCACGACTACCCCACACCTAAGTGCACCTACGATTCCTATAGCAAGATCAATTTCAGTGACAGCGACATAAGACAAATTTGCACAGAGAAAGTAGACCTAATGCACCATGAGAGCTCCATCTCCCAACCCACTTCCAATGGTTGGCAATTGTTTTATTTCAAAATGTTAAAAAAAATTAGATGAGGAATCCATTAAACAGAGGATTTATTATTATTATTATTATTATTTAGTAAGTTAGGTTTTCATTACTTTGAAAATTCAAAATACATCATCCCAATTAATACAATTCATACTATTATCGGTCTTAATATGCCACGAGGGAAACCAGATCTTTTGACTGATAATTTAATAACAAGTATCGAAATAAAGTGTTTGGTGTTGAAAACAACAAGTATTATCAAAGACTAAGTTGCGCAGAGAATCAAAATATATAAATTACAACATATCATGTGATCAAGAGTTTGAAGAGGGAATTGGACAGGGTCCTAGGCACTTGTAGTAGCACGAGCATAAGGTTTGGGCTCACATTGAAGATTACTTTCCAAGTGAGCTAGTCTAGCATCCAAGCTAGCCAAATAGGAGCACTAATATTATCGCACCTGCTTAATATTGTTCAAGGAAGAGATGATCTCATTGCGATCTTCATCCTTCTCTTTTAAGACTCTGCCAATTGAGTGTAATGGAGTTCAAATACTAGCTCCTTCTTCCCCTGGCATGACTAGGGTCAAGAACCCAATTGGTCATTAGTGGTGAGGGTTTCAAGCTGGAAAATTTCTTCGTGGATGCAAAGAGGAGTAGCAAAGTGAACGACGATTGCACCTTCCTAGGCCTAGGCCTAGGTGCGTGATTGGCCTTGCGAACCTCTACCCCCAACTCCCTTATGGTTGCACATGCATTATCAAGGCATTCTACATCAATATGGAAAATACCAAGCAAGACAAATGTCTCATAATAGACTTGGGCTGAAGAGAATGAAACTAAATGGAATGAACCAAAAGAAAAGCTAGGAGATGTAAAGAATTTGGGATAGCCCAAGCCGGTATGAATAGAAAGGCCAAAACACCAAAGACATAAGAAAACCCCTCTACGCAGGGACACCCTCACATTAGGAAACTCCAAAGAGTAGGTCACAATAAACCCTTGCGAAATTAAAATAAAACCACCATATGTATGCCAATAATAACCTAGAACAATAACAATTGAAAACATAGATATAGAGATAAGTTGAAAACATGCTAACATCGTCCCACTTTGTCAAAGCCAAAAAATTATCAAACATTGCGTGCAAGGTGGCATTGCCATCATCAACCACATTTAGTGAATTTTGTAGCGTGTCATGGCATGAAGTCTCTGTGTGCCTATGTTATGACTCTAGTACTAAATCCAACATCCCACATGAGTAGTTGAATCTTCAGGATGCAAAGGTCAAATTAGTTGACATGCAAGACCAGGTCATTGCCACTTCAATTTTTGGGGCAAGCAACCTAGTCTCGAGAAAAGCTCAAGAGTCACACCATGGTTCTGCAAAATTTCTTCCAAGCACAAGCCCAACACTACTAAATAGTCAAGACAATAGTCTCACTAGCAATGGAGAAGGAGGCCAGGCATACCATATAATTCAAAGAGCAAAGTTTAGGTTATCGGGACAAAATAACATAAGGAAATTTACCATCATAGAGAATGAGGAATAAAGGTTCACATGTGTTATACATGGGGCAGGTTAGACACACCACCCCCTCTTAAATGTTATGAGAGATGGCAAAGTGTTAGGCGCCCCCAACCTCTATTACGCCATTACTCTTCACCATGATCAAAAGATCTTTTAAATAGATTTTTATTACTTGTTTATTTAAATATTTGGTTTTGAATTATTTAAAATGAATTAAAAATTTTAAATATATATTACATTTCTATATATAAAATATATATTTAAATTTCATTTAAATTGTAAATGAAAATTTTGAAAAACAAATTATTTTCATTTAATAATCTATTTTTAATTTATCGATAAAATCAATATTTTTTTAAAGTAACAAATATCCTAGAATATAAAAATAATAATTTTTTTTAAATCAATAAAAAAAAAAAAAAATAAAGAATAAAAAATCTTACCTTTATAACTTAGATATTTTTAATATTTATGACTTTTCAAAATTAAAACATAAAAACATATTATATATATATGAAAAAGAAAAAGATGTTTCTCTACGTTTTATAAATAATATTTTTTAATAAAATCTAAAAAATTCAAAACTCTATATTTATTAATATAAAATTAAATGATTTTCAAAATTAAAATATAAAAACATAATTTTATAATATATATAATGTTTCTCAAAATTTATAAATAATACTTAATTAAAATCTAAAAGGATTCAAACTCTATATTTATTAATATAAAATTAACCAACTATTATTAAATGTTAAGACAGAAGGGCACCCACTTCCGCTCAGACAGTTGCAATGTGAATGTGGTCTAACGCCCTTTTTCTAATCGGTAAAAACCAGAGAGAGAACTTCAGGAAAGTGGCTTCACAACCGGCGGGATTCGAACTCGGATGGATGGTGTTTTTTTATCATAAAAAGAGGAAAGAAATGATGTGCATGCTAGTGGGTTTTATCTCATTGTATTTCGTGTGGGACCTTTGCTTAGATTTGAAGTTCAGTTTGTTGAGTTGGGTTTGGATTCTTATGACCATGATGGCAAGGCACCAACTCTCCACCTGTCTCACATGTGGGTGAGTTGGTAGGTAAGATGATTTATGTCTCAACAAATAATGTGCAAAAAAACAATGGAAGGAATGTGAGAGAGAAGTTTTCTCCTTAGTGCACAAAGTCAATAACCATGACTTTCTTGAGCCTTGATATAATATTACAAATATATTATTAAATAAAAATAATCACAGATTTGATATATATAATTAGTACAATGAAATGTGGTGCCTATAATTTATTAATTATTAATTTATTTTTATTATTTAATTATTAAAAAAAAATATTGAATAAATAATTATTTAATATATATTTATATTATTTTTCGTTAATTTAACCAAAAAAATTATATTAAATTAAGGATTATATTATAAATTTTTATTATGAATAATATTATATCTTAGGAATATGAACTCTTACATTAACAAATTCAAGGGTTTGATATTATAAACCCAAGGGATTAATATTACAAACCTAACGTATTTAAAGCCTAAGATAAATATTATAAATCCTAAAATAATCATTGTTGACCATGATGAACCATGGTTCATTTTCATATCAAGACAATCTTTCTCACAATGGAACGCTCAACCATGGTTGATTTTCATATGGAGACAATTCTTGTCACAATGCCACATTGCACCATGGTTTATTTTCATATTGAGAAATGACAAATGACAAATGTCATATGTTAATCATGGTTGACCATGATTATAAACCCAAGGGATTTATATTAAACCCAAGGTTAAATATTATATACCGTATGAATAATATTATACCCTAGGAATATGAACCCTTAGATTAATAAACCCAATGGATTCATATTTTAAACCCAAAGAAATTATAAACCTAGGGGATTAATACTAAAACCCAAGGAATTATAAACCCAGGGGAAAAATATTAAACCCAACAGATAAATATTATAAACCCTAAGATAAATATTCTAAACCCTAAAATAAACATGGTTGAGCATGGTTTATGAGGGTTGGTTTTCATATTGCCACAATCTTTGTCACAATGCAACATTGGACCATGGTTGATTTTCATATTGAGACAATCTTTGTCGCAATATAACATTGGACCATCGTTAATCATTGTTAACCATGATTAGAAACCCAATGGATTTATATTAAACCCTAAGATTTATATACCCTATGAATATGAACCCTTAGATTAATAAACCCAAGCGATTGATATTATAAACCCAAGGGATTAATACTAAAAGCCCAAGGATTACAAACCCAAGGGATTAATACTAAAAGCCCAAGGATTACAAACCCAAGGGATTAATACTAAAAGCCCAAGGGATTACAAACCCAAGGGAACAATATTAAACCCAAGCATTTTTGTATAAACCCAAGGTATATAAACCTTGAGATAAACATTATAAACCCTTAAAAAAACATGATTCACCATTGTTGACCATGGTTCATTTCCAAATCAAGACAATCATTGTCATAATGCGACGTTCGACCATGCCGAACCATGTTTGAGCATTATGGATTTCCATATCAAGACAATCTTTATCAGAATGCAACGTTTAAGCATGGTTGATTCTCATATCGAGAAAATCTTTCTTACAATATAACATTGTACAACCTCCTTTTCATTATTATTTGTATAAAAGAAAGAAAATAAAAAAGGGCCCTATTTAAAAAAACAAACAAAGAAAAAACTTATTTAAAAAGAACCCCTTCTTCTTGTAAATAGTTATTTTTTTCAAAAAAAATTATAACAAAAAAATTCACAAAAAAAAAATCATTATAAAATATGAAAGTGAGAGGTCGGCCCTATGTTTTTGCTAGACAAAAACTCTTGTTGTCAATGTTTCGACTTCTGACTATAACGGGGTCAGGCTTCATACTCGAACATAGTAAAACAACTTTCTTAGCAACCAACTTCTGACTCTCGATGTCTGGCTTACCCCGACTATATTGTATGTCGGGGTCAGGGTCACCCCTACTACAAAGTTATACGTAATATCATGTCAATTTCCAACTACCCAACTGGCTTCTGCTGCGACTACAAATAAAATATTTTATTAGTTGGTTGGTGTGTCAACCATCATTTTCTTTTAGTTTTCTTTTGTTTTTTTCTAAAGCAGGTCGCAAATTGCAATCACTTATGTTTGAATAAAAACTTCCCCGACCCATGAACATCCAACCTCACCTCAATTTTTCACATGAAATCAGTTGAAACGTCTCATCACTTTAATGAAAAATTAACACCTTTCATGGGAATTAATTGTTGCTCGTCCTGAGGGTTTAAATAAAATTTAGCAAGTTTCTTGCTTTCCGCTTTCTATTTTCCAATGTGCTCTTCACACCCTGCTTACACTACTCGTCTAAAACTTCTCTATCATTACAAAGAAACAACTTCAAATCAACTCTAAGGCTTCTAATTTCTAGTAAACATGCACTCTGATAGAGAATTCCATTAGTAAATTTGATATTCCTGATAGAAAGCTCAATTGTTTTTAATTATTTTTCAAGGCATAAGATGGGTAAGCAAGGTAAATCTACCATGTCAAAGCAAGCTATCCAACAAATTAAGGAATGACTAGAGTATAAAATTTGCAACCAGAAGATTACAATGTCAACACAACTCTTATTTCCGACACCACCTTCAAAACTCAAATGGCAGGTACCATGATCAAGTGGGAAGAAATTTATAATTTCTTTGAGAATAGAATTTGGTTAAATTCAGAAACTTGAACATGGAGAAAAACATACAGTTTGAAAAAAATTAAAGGTACATAATTGCACAGAGACATTGTTAGAGCCAAATTTTTTCCTTACTATGATATGATTGCATGGGTTATGCGACATCTACATATTTCTACCCTCACTATAGTAGACTGCATTAACATTGTTATAACCTCTTGGAAACCAGAAATATTTTCAACAATCTACAAGCCTAGTCCTCCCAAAGTTTTCTTAACCGCTTAGTTTCTAGATAATTTCAACAACACAATATTCAAGAGTTGTGAAAGGAATTATGATAAAGTTGCTAAACAATGGTTACGAGAAGATAGAGAAATATTCAAACTTAAGTCCTCAATAGGATATCATGTTGCCATTTTCAAAAGACCCATTAGGTTCCTCATTAAAATGTTGGCCCGATTACATGGAGAGAAAGATCGTAAGCATTGCAAGTTGCAATCGATGGCTTTAATACACAGTCTACTCAATGATTCAAACGTTTCAATCGGGTTGACATTCTTTCTCAGAATTTAAAGTTATCGATTTTATCTCCTCCGGGATATGACAGATGTTTTGCATGTCAGGCTATATTATGGATATTATAATTTCTTGTGTTTTGTTTCCTTTGGTGAAATGGAATTACCTAGTTGATCACCAACTGCTTATTTAGAATTATGCCCCTATTTTTTGGGAAAGTAACTTCAAATTCCATTTTTATGACATTTGTAATTATGTAATGATCCCTTTCCATGAGAATTTGTTAGGAGAAACCCCTCCTAGGGTTAACCAAACCCTTAAGGAGGCATTAGAAGAAATAGGGGACTAGCTTGTGGAATAATTATTCACATATCTCAGAGTATATGGAAGTGAAGTTGGCCCTCATCTTCTTCCCAAATATATTCCAGGGAGAATTGCTTTAAGAGAGGTAGCCAATCAAACTTCCCTAAATGGTTAAGATTAGAAAATGAGCAAACTTCAGAAGAAAATATGGCTGAACTTCCCAATCATCTTTGGAAAAACTGCCTCAAGGATCAAGGACATGCATTTAAGGAGGCTGAAGAACTCCACCATGTTTGGTTTTATTCATTTCCCCTTTATGATTATGACCCTAGAAGAATCATTATTGAACATTATAAGGTTGTCAGCTTCATCAAAACCTACACACACCAGAAGGCTCTTTTTGATGAGATTTTCATTGTTATTGATAATTCTCAACAACATTGTGAAAGAGGACACCTTTTGAGTAGGAAGGATAAAAGTAAACTGCAAGATTTTAGAGAAAATATTGATGAGGACTTCCTTAAACAGAAGAGTATTCATACTAACATTTGAATTGAAGAGCAATCTGGATATGTGGAAGGGCGCCAAATCACAGATGGAATCATCCTCACCCATGAGATCATACACTCTCTGAAGCAAACCAAAAAGCCAAGTATGCTGCTCAAAATAGATCTATCCAAAGCTTTCGATAGCATTAGCTGGCAATACATTCAAAAAATTCTAAATGCATTTGGTTTTGATCCTTCATGGACCAGATGGATCATTAGTCTCCTTTCTTCATCCTTCTTTTCTGTTTTGATCAATGGCATACCCTCTGAAACCTTCCGCCCCTCTAGAGGCATTAGGCAAGGGGACCCACTGTCACCCTTTCTCTTTGTCATAGTCGTGGAAGGTCTTGGTCGCATCATTAAGTCAGCTGCTCTCACCCACAGACTGAAAGTTCTCTCCTTCAACAACTTCCCCGCCTTCTCCCGTCAACAATTTGTGGATGACAATATGCTCTTTGGTCACCCCTCTGTCCAAGAAGCTCGACTCCTCAAATATTTACTGTCTACCTTCTCAGATGCCACGGGTGCTCTCATTAATCGAGTCAAATCCCAAATCTTCTTCTTCAACACCCCTGTGTCCACTCAAAATTCGATAGCCCGAATTCTAGGATTCACCATCGCAAGCCTCCCCTCCAAATATCTGGGTGCTCCCATGATAGCATCAGCCCTCAAACACTCCTCGTGGACAGACCTTTTGGACAAATTTGAAGCCAAGCTCTCTCTCTGGACTTACAGATCCCTGAATATGGCTAGCAGAGTTATTCTCATCAAAGCTATCTTACAATCTTTACCTCTTTATTTATTCTCTCTCTTAGCAGCTCCAAAATGGGTAATCAAAGCCATAAGAAATCTCCAGCACAATTTTCTATGGGGCAGTTCTGGTCACAATCGCAATTGGGCACTAGTAAAATGGGATAAGGTCTGTCTTCCCAAGAAGTCAGGAGGCATCGGAATCAGAGATCCAGAACTCAGCAACACGGTAATGGGAGCCAAATTATGGTGGCGATGGCTAGCCCACCCTAACACTCCCTGGGCCTCATTATGGACAGCTAAATATGCCAGCAACAAACCAATTGAAGACAGAATCCGTATGTCGGAACTAAGTGCCGGCTCCATCATATGGAACGCGGCCATTCAACACAGGCATCTTATCCAACGACACTATTTTGGGGAAATTAGGAATGGAACTACAGCCAGATTTTGGGATGACTCATGGCAGCAATTCCCAAAGCTCAGGGACCTTCTGCAGGATCTCCCACCCACCCAACAACATCCTCAACACTTAGAAACAGTCCATAGGTACTGGCGCCCTTCTAATAACCAAAAGTGCAGACAATGGAAAGGGAAAGATCAAATCCTTGGCGAAGAAGGTAACGAAGGAATCAAACAAACTCTCGCTGCAGAACTAAAAAAAAGGCAGATAAACATGGACGAAGGTCCGGACTTGCTTAGATGGGGATATGAAGAAAAGGGCACCTTCTCCACCAGGGAGGCTTACAACATCATAATCAAGGATAGAATCACTAAGGACAAATTATGGGATCAAATCTGGAACTCCTATGTATGGCCAAAGATATCCACATTCTTATGGTTGTTATCTCATAACCGGATTCTTACATGGGATAACTTGCACAAAAGAAGTTTCTCAGGACCATCCATATGTCTTAACTGCAGACAAGAGGAAGAAACTGCGATCCATCTACTGCAACAGTGCAACTTGGCAAGGCAACTATGGGGAAAAGCGATCTTTCGATGCCAAAAGGATCACAGGGTTCAAGGTGACCTCAAAGCCACCCTTCGCAATTGGCCACAATCCCCTTATCAAAGTCGGCTCCTAAACTTACTCTGGCAACTCATTCCAGGACTCTTAATGTGGAATATTTGGAAAGAGAGAAACAGAAGGATATTCAAAAATCAACATCAATCAGTGGACCAACTCTGGATTATCCTACTCAGGAATTTAAAAGAATCGCTTTCCATTCATAACTAGACTGCTGAAGATCTTCCATCGACACCCACAGAAAAATCCATTTGGAACAACTGGCAAATCACTCTACCTCAACAGGTCGCTACTAATACCAAAATCCCCATCAGACAAAAGAAGAAAACGCTTTGGACTCCCCCCCTCCCAATTTATTCCAACTCAATTTTGATGGGGCTTCCAAAGGCAACCCTGGGCTTTCGGGTTATGGAGGAGTCTTCAGAGACCATTTGGGTAATCCGTATCTCATTTACCTTGGCTCCAAAGGATGGGATACAAACAATTCGGCGGAAGTGGAAGGACTCTGGCAAGGACTTGTTCTAGCTCAGGAGCATAATTTCTTCCCTCTAGTAGTTGAAGGAGACTCACAAATTATTATAAACATGGGCAAACACCTCTCTCAAGGAGCTCCAGTTCACAGAGTAAGTAAAAGTTGGAGAATGGCACACAGATTGGATCTAATCCAACAATGGCTTGCTCAACACCAGGCAATCTCTTTCCAGCATACCGTTTGTGAGGGAAACAAACTAGCAGATTTCCTAGCAAATGTAGGAGTCGATATAATCACCGAAGCCTTCTCATATTCTACTTTCACCATTGGTACAGAGGAACAACTCAAGGAATACATCAACCTTGTCGAAAGAGACAGACCTCCTCCTAATGCAGTTACCCCGGATCCGGGTGATTTTCCAGTACCGACACCTCACCCTCCATGCGTGCCCAGCGTCAGGCCACCGGATCGGCACCTGGACGGACACTGCAGCGAGTTAATAAATCCGTTTTTCGATGAAGGCTATTCAATGTAGTATGTTGGGTTACTTTGCGGAGGTCTCTTCAGGCATTTACACTGATCAGTCGATCGCAGATGCATTAAAGCCTCTCCGCAGCTCGACCTTGCAACCCTCCAGCGATATAATGGCGTTCTCTCCGCCCAATTGCAGACATTCCCTACAACATTCCCTCCGTCAGCTCGATCTCTGGTTTGTTCAGCCAGAGGTCGATCCCTCAGCGTCTGTTCCTCCCTGGTCACCCACTGTCATTCCGCAGAGCGTCCGCAGCAAGGCTTCAAGGGAAGCTATGACTCGAAGTCGCGGTGTGCCTCGCAGAGGAAGTTCCTCAGCCTCCAGAGGACGTGCCCATCCATCTCCTTCTCCGCTCATAATTCCCATTTCGTCCGCCTCCCCGTCTTCGCCTCCTCCCACCCCCTCCAGGCCTGCGCCCAATTCCTCATTCCAGAATTCGCGTTTCACTTTTCGGAGCCGTCTCAACCAGCCCATTATTACCTTCACCACCACTATCATGGTTTCGGAAGAGGCAGAAATGCTTGTTGAGCCCATCAGCTCTTCCACTACCCCGTCCCCTGAGGAAAGCCTTTCTCACGATGCTGGGGACAATCCAAATTTAACAGCCATGCACATGCAGGAAGATTCTTCGAAGAATGCTGAGGTTATTCGCACTCCAATAGTGGAAGAAGACGAGGTAGTGGCTTGTGGCCCTGTTCAGCATAACTTTGGCATTCTGCACCTGATCAACCAGTCTGAGGAAGGCGCAACTGGTGACGACAAGGCTTCTCAGCCAACAGCTCCGGAAATGCAGACAGCCAAGAGCTCCGACCCACAGACCTCGGGCGAGTAAGCTCCTCTTTAGTTGGGTCGATGCCTCTGCTTAGTTTTTTTTGGCACTTCTCTCCTCTCATCCGCTGGCTTTTTTCTCCTTTTCTGATATGCTTAATGTAACGCTGAGGCCTACCTCAGCCCATGTTTGTTTTTTGCTGGGACACACGGTAATCACCCGCTCTCGTGACTAGTCGAAGATTTCTTATGGTTGGCTTCCTCTGCTTGGCATCTCTTGCAAGCAAGAAGTATTTTTGTAATGGTTTCACTCTCTCTGCTGACCTGAGCAAGCTTCTCTCTCACAGGCATAGAGGTCTTTCTCTGATCAATGGTTTTTTTGCTGAGGGTCGGGAAACAGGCCCTCTGAGGCGTAGACCTCACTGTAAATATTTTTACCTCTTATTTTAATAGAATTAGCGCTTATTCAAAAAAAAAAAAAAAAAAAAAATGAATTGAAGAGATGAATCTCTTGAGATTCTTAAATACAATTTCAATCACATCATTTCAAACCCTCTTTCCTCTTCTGAAAAAATAGCAAAATCTCAAGTTGAAAGTATTCCTAATGTTTCTTTTACAACTCCAAAGATGAGCACATTGAAAGCAAACACTATTAAATAAAAAGAGCCAAATAACAAGATAGACCAACAAGATTAAAGGATCACAGAAGTCAAATATTAGAAATAACAGAAACCAAAAAAAGAACAGGTAACAGAAAAGTAGACTTCCTCTCCTAAGAGTATCATTATTATTCCTAGTCTCGATGACACCACTCAGGCAGATACATAATCCAAGAAATTTGATTAGTAAGTAAAAAATATGTTGATTGATACAAATAAATATGAGCAAATTACTAGCACCCCTCAGTCAACATTGATTGATTTCTCTGTCAGAGAAAAAGAGTTTGTTGAGCAACAAGAGAAAACCACTTAAATTTATATTCCAAGGACTTCTCTTGACAGTTCCATGGCTCCTATTTCAACCAAAATTCCTCTTGATTCTTTTTTATTTAAACCTATGAATGTGGTTGAAATTGTTCCTGAAATTGTTTTATCCTTGAGTGAGTATTATTTTAATGTTCAAACTAAGTCAGTTGCGAGAAGAATAAAAGAATGTTTGAAAGTTTTGAAACCATTTCAGAATTTAGCTAACAAGCAACATGAAATGTAGATGAAAAACTTGAAGAATCCTCATAGGATCTAGAAGCCTTTGTCAATTATAATCAACACCATGTTGGTGAACTTGCCATGACCTATAAGAACAATCTGCAGAAGATCAAAGGTCTAGAAAATAGAAAAGAGTAGAGCATTTAGTGAAGAAAGTTGGTAAAACCATTCCGCAACACTTGTAGGAGGGTTCACCATTGAAAAAGAAAACTTACAAAATTAATTTCAAAATGAATTGAATGAATTGAAACTCAAGCATTCCGCGAAGATCGAGATAATAAAAAAGGGACATGAAGACCATAATAGAATATTGAAGGAAGAATCTGACAACAACATCGAAACCATGACAAGAACAATGAAGGAAGAAATTGAAACTCTTAAGTTTCAATCAAGTCAAAGTCATGAAGCAGAAGATAGGATTTTTAAGATGCAAGCAATATAAGTTAGTCAAATATTGAGGAAAGGCTAGGCAAGTTTTATAAAAAAAAAAATTGATAAAATTTGCAGATTTTACCAAGATACTTTTGATCTTAAAGAGTGAATTGAACCTTTAGTCGAAGAAGATAAGTACATTAAAGAAATAATTACATCAATTCTTGAATGGGAAACACAACTTTAGCGTGAGAACATTTCAAAAGTATCTAAAATGAGTAGAACACTAATGTATGCTTCTTTGAACCAACGACAGTTTGAGGCCAAAGAAATTAAAGAATGCATCAAAATGACCATTGAACATTGTCTATCAGTATGGGAGATGGGAACAAATTTTATAGAATAATTCGATTTATCAAGATCCAAACCATTGAAAGAAGCAATTTCTAGGTCAATGCATCATGACATGAAAGACAACACTACATATGACTAGGAATAATATCACAAATATTTATAAATAAAAATAAATAAATAACCATGATTTCTTGTGGATTTGATATAATATATACTATAAATTATGGAAAATGGTTTAGAGTGATATTATAAATATTTATAAAATTAATGAAAATTATATAATATATATATAATATATATATATATATATATATATATATAAACATAAACGATTGAGTTTTACTTATAAGAAGAGGTTGGGCATGCCAAACAACCTCGATTACAGTCAATTGAGAGAATTCTGACTCAATAGAGTCCTCATATTTTGGGTTTGTATCAGAGATTAGTTGTTGCTTTTGATGCATTTGGTGTGGCTAAGTGTTCCTTGCTTTTCTAATGGCATCTGAGTGTCTTGTCTTACATTTCCGCTTTTCATTAATACTTTGAAACTTTTGTGACTTAAGTTAATTCCCGCATAAACTTTAATCCATAGTCCAAATAAAATAGAACCCGCATATTTTAAACCACATTGATATATAACCTATCCCCTCCTTCGTAGTACCAAGCTTCTCAATCGTACCCGACCCCACATCAAGGTTAAACCCCGTCATAACCAACTCGCAATTACCGTCAGATCTTCCCCTGCCCACATCTGGCGCTTATCGTGTCCTTCGTTGACCGTCCCTTAACACCTCAAGAGCGCGCGATATGGGAAGTATTGACCTGCCACGTGTCGTCCCCTAAGTGGAATCGCGTCTGTTTCATAAAATTCTACCTAGCAGCCAGGAACGGTGCGATGAAAACCGCCTACCACTCCCAGCAAATTAACGCCCCTCCATTGATAATACGCGATGACCGTCAAATCAACCCCTGTCCAGATCTAATGCTTATCACGTCCCTCACTGTCCAACCCTTAACCTGAATCTTTTATACCCAACCCCACAACTAAATTAAGACCTCGCCCAATACAACGTGCGTTAACTGTCAGATCTTCCCCCGACCAGATCCAACACTTATTGCGTCCTTCGCTATTCGACCCTTAACCCCTCAGGAGCGCGCGATATGAGCAGTTTTGTCCTGCCATGCATCAAGCCCTAAGGTAGATCACGTCTGATTCATGAAATGTTTCCCAACAGCCAAAAGCAGTGCGATGTATACCGCTTACCACTTCCTGCGTCTTTAACACCCCACCTTTTCCAACGCGTAATGACCGTCGAATCATCCCCCACCCAGATCCTACGCATCGCATCCTTCAAAACCATCCTCTGTTTGAATTCAAATATGCACCCTGTTAAAACACCCAACACTGTTGGCCCATGAGAAAAACCAATTATCTGTCGACTCCTCGCGATGTTAAACCATCGAGGAGTGACCCACACTTTCTTGTCAGTGAAAGTTAGTTTGTGCCAACCTTTGTTCTGCAGAATTCTATCCTTGATCAAATCTCCTTATCTGTTAAGGAATTGAGTGCTTTTCATCTTCTTCATCATTCTTAACCAGCATACCTTAAGTAAAAAGATATCATTTGTTAGCCATTATATCGACTTCCTTATTTAGAGCTTGCAGGACATGGTAGAATGAGCAGAATTTGAAATTTTGAGTCAACTTTCTTATTCTTTCAAGGGTCTTTTTTAGAGCAAAACTATTGAGTTGGTCACCCATGTTAAGGATTTTTATCAGGATTTCATAGTCCCCGAAGATTTGAAGGTTCTCCCCTCTGTTCCTCAGAGCCAGCTGACATGCTTTAAGCAGTCCAAGGATCTCGGCCTGGTTGTTGGTACACTAACCTAGGCCCCAACTGAAGTTGTCCTGTTTTTGTCCATCTGTGGAGTAAATTGTTCCTCCTACCACATATATACCCAGGTTTCCTTTGGAGGCTCCGTTGAAGAAAATCGTGACTTTGCCTTGATTTTTCCACCATTTTTTAAAGTCTGCCTCAGAGATCCAAAGATGCCACTCTAGATTATGGTTAGGCAGGGAGATATTCTTCTTGATGTTGTCCCGTCTCAGGGATTCACCTAACCAGCTGAGCTCTTCAGGGAGTAGGGAATTGTATGACTTATGAGGTATATTTTCAAAAGTTTCCAGTAGCAAAGCTTTGGCCTTTGCAGTCATTGTGTTGGTGGATTGAAGTATGTTGTTGAAGATGACTTCATTCCTAGCCAACCAGATTCCTCAACAGATATATTTTGGGATTGCATTCTAGATTTTAGTCCATGTTGAGTTGTTTTTCAAGGAGTGAGGAGAGCTTTCTTTCCAAGTTGTGAAAAGACTAACAATTGAAGACTGCTGAGAGATTTGGGCGTTGGGCCCCATAATTGCTTGCAACCAGACCTCTTGAGAAAGGGGTAGTCTATGAACAGGTGATTGATTGTTTCCTGGTCCTTGCAGCAGAGAGAGCATCTGTGTGGACCATGATTCCTCTTTTCTCTAAGTTTTCCCCATAAGGGTCCTTTTGTGCATGACAGTCCAGCAAAAGAAGTTGATTTTTCGGAGGCCAAATGGGTCCAAATATGTTGCCAAAGCTTTGTAGTATGGATCTGATGTTGTTGTCCTTGTAGAGTTGCAAAACCCAGCCAAGTTGAGTAAGATGTAGTCTTCCCCTAACCCCATGTGTCCCTTGAATGGAGATGCACAAGTGCCATACCAGTGAGCTTAGCTAATAATTGATGGAGTTGAGGGAGCATCCAATCAAGGGGGCATTGGAGGGCCCAGTTACTCCAGTTCCCTACTGAATCCCATGTGCATATGTCAGAAAGTTTGTGGATACCTTTTTGGATGAGCCAGTTACGCAAATCTGTTATTTCCAGTGCAAGATTTAGGGGATGGAAACCCATGATATTGTCATCCCATATTATAATTCTTTTCCAATTTCCTAGATTTCTATAGAGTTGTTCTTTGAAGAAATTCCAGCCTTGGCTACACAACTTCCACAGTGTGGTTCCTTTGTGGGTAGCTCCTTCTTCCATATTCTTTATTGAGAGTATGTGCAGATATTTTTTAATTAGAACTTGACTTATAGGGTATCTTTGGTTTGATAAGATTTTCCAGAGGACCTTCCCTCCCATTTCCAAAATGGCTAACACGGGATCTCTTACCTGAAGTCTGCCTTCTGAGATTGGCCTTTTCACTATGTCCCAACTTACTATATGGAATTTTTTTGGTTCCTCTTTCCTCCTTGCCATAGAAATTTTCGAATCAACTTTGCTAACTATTCGATGATCATTTTTGGAGCTAAAAGGAATGAAGCCTGGTAGATAAGAAGGGATGAGAGAACTGGCTTGACCAGAGTGAGCTTCTCGGCTAAGGTAAGCCACTGACAACCCCAAACAGTGATTTCTGCCTTGACTTTGTTGATAATATCCATCCAATGAGGGGCCTTAGTGGTACCCAAGGTTATAGGCAGGTCAAGATACTTGAATTTTTCCCAAGGGACATATCTGGTGAAGTGCAAGGCTTGGGAAATCCTAAGTATAGATTATTGGTCTACCGTCCAGCCATACACTGCACTTTTTCTCTTGTTGACCATAGCTCCGGAGACTCTGCAAAAGCTTTGGATAATTCCACTGAAGGCTCTTGCTATTTTAATGGAGGCTCCTCCCATAAGGACAGATTCATCTACGAACAAGGCATGATTGATTGGGGTTGTTCCGGGCATCACCCTAAAGCCAAGGAGTGTCCCGTTGAGCTTCTCATCTATGAACTTTCGTCTTAGAGAGTCTTCCATCAAAATATATAGGAAGGGGGAGAGAGGGAAGGTTTGCCTGGTTCCCCTCGAAGCTTTAAAGTAGTTTATTGGCCTACAATTTACTAAAGGGGTGATCCAAGGTTCTCCAATGCATGCTTTAATAATTTTTACAAATTCAGAATTGAAACCAAATGCAGAAAGAACTTGGAGGAGGAAGGAGTGTCTTACTCTATCGAAGGCGTTCGCCATATCCAATTTGATGAGAATACCTTTCTCTTTGCGTTGATTGTCAAAATGGATAATTTCCTGCACCAGAATCACATTGTCGAGGATATGCCTAACTTTGATAAACCCTCCTTGATTGGGAGAGATGAGTTTTTCTAGAAGAGGATTTATTCTATTAGCAAGTAACTTGGAGAGTATTTTGTAGGATGTGTTGCAAAGCGAAATTGGTCTAAATCTGTCAAATGTCTCTGGGTTGGCTTCATTGGGAATTAGGGCTAGGAAGGTGGAGTTTGTGCTTCCTCCCACTTTGGATTTTCATAGGAATCCTTTGATCGTTCAATACAAATCAAACTTCATGATGTCCCAACAGAGTCTATAGAAGTGTATTGAGAATCAATCATGTCCTAGGGCTTTGTCTGGTTCCATCTTCCATATGACATTGCTAAGTTATTCTTCAGTGAATGGCTTCAGGAGTGTTGCATTGTCCTCCTCATTAACCATCCTTGGAACGCGCCTGAGGAAGTTGTGAGCTTCCTCATCATCCTCCACGCCTTCTTCTTTGACAAGCAACTTAAAGTGAGAGGGTGCTGCCTCTTTTATCAGAGTTGTGCCTTTAAGAATAGTCCCATATAGCGAGGTGATTTCAGCTGTGTGGTTTCTAGAGAGGCCGGTTCGAATTTGCTTGTGGAAGAAGGTTGTATTTTTGTCTCTAGATGTAAGCCAGAGATTGCATGACTTGAGCCTCAAATATTCTTCCTCTTCTCTCAATGTTCGGAGGGTGCTGATTTGGTGTTCTTGCTCACTTTGGATTTCTGCTCTGGTTATGTCTTGAGTCTCTAGGCCCATTTGGAGATCCAGCAGTTGCTTTATGCTCTGTTTTTGTTGGGTAGTGGGAGAGATTGTGGGATTTTTTATCCATTGCTTCAGGGTTGTTTTGGTAGCTTTTATCTTTTTCTCCCAAACATAGATGGGTGATCCAAGAACATGGATGGACCATGCCTTATTCACTATATTCAAAAACCCTTCTTTGTTTTCCCATAGTGGGTTGAACCAGAAGAGTATTAGTCCCAAGTTTTCTGCTTCTTCAAGTAGAAGGAGGATGAGTTTATGGTCTGAGTTCCACTTTGGCAGAATTTTTGTGGAGATGATCATTTTCTCGGAGAGGAAGGAACTCTGAAGAAGAAATATATCCAGCCTGGTTGAAATATGCTCCTCCCCTATTTTGTTATTTGTCCGTGTCCCTGCAGTTGGTTCCTCCTCTTTTTTCCTTTGGGTCTAGGATTAGATTGAAGTCTCCAACAATAATTATATTGTTGAGGGAGTATGCTTCCAAAAAATCAGTCAGAGTTTTCCAGCATTGTTCCTTTTTTGCATAGAGGACAATTACATAAAGATTAAAGAGTGCAATGTTTAACTTACTTGATAGGTGTCGAAGTTTGGTGTAATATATTGTTGCGTCTGAAAGGAGCTCTCATGCTATAATTTGTTAGCCTCCCAGAGAGTGGCTAACCTACCGCATGTACCTCTAGCACTTACCGCTTTTCTAGCTTTTGTTTTCCATTTTTCTTTGCTGAGTTCCAAAAGGGCTTCACCTTCTATTTTAGTCTCTTGGAGCATGAGGATCTTGGGAAATTCTGATTTTAGTAGGCTCTTGACTACTTCAGTTTTTGATCGGTTCCCTAGTCCTCTGCAATTCCAAGAGACCAATCACATTATTTACTAGTATGGGTTGAGGCAACACCTCCCTTGGGAGGCCTGGTTCTAGTATTTTTGTCGATAGTCATCCCTATAGTGGCCTGACTTCCTTGCATTTTTTGTCTCTATGCTTCTTCTTCTCTAGTCTCTCTGTGAGATTTCCTCCCCACTCTTTTCAAGGACCTCTCAGATGTTTCATCTTCCGAGGATCCCGATATCTCAGAGGTCTTCTTTCTTGTCATATCTGCATAAGTTGGGGAGCTAGAGGCACCTTTTGGGGTTTGGAATGGTTCCTCTTGCCTTTTGTTTTCTTCCATGTTGTTAGCCTACTATTCAACCTCTTTATCTGCTGGATCTTGGAGTTGTTCTGGTGCGCTGAGTCTATCAAAGGGGTTTGTTGATATGTTTGCTATTGGTGGCACTAAGCTTCCTTCTGCTTGGTGTTCAGGGGGAGCAACCCTCCCAGTGGAGACAACTTTCCCTTTGTTCCTATCACTCTGCTTAGTTGGTCCTGATTTCTGAACTTGTGTCCATTGATCTCATTTCTCCTTCTCAGCTCCATCCTCTAACTTTTTTTTACACTGTGTCGGCATTTAAATGGAGTTTCTCATAGTCTAGCACTTGTATGTGTGTCGAGTCATCCATCATGAGTTTTATGGCTTCAAGGAGACCTTCCTCCAAGTCTACTTCTACACAAATTCTCACACAGGAGTACTAGTCTCTTCTTTCTGCTCGGTCGATGGATTTGCCTAGCTTGTTGCCTATGGTTTCTAAGGATTTAGGGTTCCAACAGTGAAGAGGTAGGTGGAGCAATCACACCCAGACTGGAACAGCCGAGGGCACATCCTGAGTTGGGTCAAAGTCTGGTGTCCATTGATTCAGATAGAAACCCTGAGGCCCCATGAAATATAGGCCCTTTCTGAAGATTAGGTTTCTGTCTTCTGTTGCTTCAAATACAAATAGAAAGAAGCCTTTGTCGACGAAATGGATTTTTATTCCTTCTTTGACCAGTGAACGCCAATTCCTTTGCACACAGGCTTCTACCACTTTAGGCGAGGGTCATAAGCCTTTGAACTGGCCAATAAGCCCTCGTTCTACTAGGTTTAAAGCCGCTTTGCAAGGTTCTTCAGTCAGCAGAGCAATTATGGGGATGGAGTCCATTTTTTTTACAAACTTCTGCTGGTTTTCGGTTGCTGGCTGTTTATTACATGCTGCAACCAGATCCCGGAATGCAGCTAGCTTAGATGGCAAGGGAGTTTCCTTTTCATGGCCCCCTCCTAAGGCCATGGCTCTAGACTGCGCTCAGTCTCGTGGTATATGGCTCTTTACGCACTCCCCGTGCTGCGCTCTAGATGATCGAAATAATTATATTTTAATAAAAGCTTGATTTGATTGATTTTTTTTAAATATATAAATTAAAGTGGAATGTGATATTTGTCAACAGGGTCTTGGATAGACGGTGATCGAGTGCTCTGTTAAGGCACTCCTTGATGTGAAGTCACTAGTTGAATTCCCTGTCTAATCAAGGTGATATATTGGACTTGATGAAGATGTAGTCCTGCCAAACTTACCAAAAAAATAAAAATGGAACTGTGATATTTAAAAATATATTTATAAATATTAAAGAATTGTATTTAAAAAATATATTTTAATATATATAGATTAAGATGGAAGAGAATTATTTTTGAAACATGTAATAATATGCAAGTTTAATGTTCTTTGCCTAAAAAATTTCTGTTTTTGAATTGTTATTAGAGCATCTAGTGATGACTCATGTATGTGTTAAATTTGGCATTTTCTTTGAGTAAATTAAGCATGGGTTATTAGCAATGAAAATTTATTTATGAGTAAATATGTTTGTTTTATAACACTGAAGTTGTTTAGTTTTAATAATCATTATTAAAAATCGATTTGGATACAGATTTCAACCTTCTTTTTAAATATTGAAATTGTAAATATTTTTCAATTGATAATATTTTAAGTGAGTTTTGCCATAAGATAGATATACAAAGTCACATTTACATTAATCTAAGCTAATATTTTTCACATAGATTTGTATAGGAGTGTCAAAATTACATAAGATGCAATTAATGAAGCATGCATAAAGTGCTTTTTACTACACGCTATACTTTGAGTATGGACTTGTAGTACCTTATTGTTAGAATGCGAAATTTTATGAGTCTAAATGTAAAAGAATAGAAAACACACCTTGCGGAAGGACATGACAATAAATTGTTATAAGTTTTATGACATCAAAAATAAAAATAATCGTAAAGCACCTAAACATATATTTTTTATAAATTACTCCTCATAACTCATTAAGAAGTGTGTAGACACATATACATTCATGGCTAAGGATTCCATCCCTTAATATCCTAGCCTCACTACTTCATAAATGGTGAAGGTGTAGACAGATACACATTTATGACTAAGGGGTCCATCCCTTAATATCCCAGCCTCACTACTTCATATTAATTCAAATCTACTTCATATTAATTCAAATCTAGAAAAAGAACCAATCGTTTATTGGTAAAATTGTATACTTCATATTAATTCAAATCTAAAAAAAAAACCAATCGTTTATTGGTAAAATTATACAATTCAATTGGAATCGAGCGCGCGTGAACAACAGCGGGAGCGTAACCTAGGAGAGCAGCAGATCAGCGCCGACACTCCTCGGCTTCGGCCTTGAGGCCTGCCCAATCTGGGCCTTGGCCGCTGCCATGGCCCATCTAGACCCATCCCAGGGGCACTCTGAGAAAGCTTTCTCAGATCTGGTGAAGTCCCTTCCCCCTCCCCGCCGCAAACCTGCAACTTCAAAATTTGTCAAGAAACTGGATATTCTCCAAGAAGTCCAGCTGCCACCATCTCTACCTCGAATGGCAGCATTATCTCTAGCAGAAAAAGGACTAATAGGACAATTCACAGGTTTATGGCCCTCACCAAGAACAGTACAAATATGGGTGGAGAGGAACTGGTCCGATAAAATCCAAGGGAAGATCTCAATACGTTTCTGTGGCAAAGGTTACTACACCTTTCATTTCGAATCCAAAGCAAATAAGGATCTTATTTTCAGGAATGGCCCCTACTTCATGGATTCCCGAGGGCTTTACCTAAACAAGTGGACTCCTGACTTCGATCCAGAACTGGACATCCCCAATGCGGTCCCAGTATGGGTCCGTCTTCCTCATCTGCCCTTGCATTGCTGGGGAGATGAATCGGTCAAAGCAATCGGAAACGCGGTTGGGAAATACATTGACAGAAGTGAACCTAAGGACAACATGCAGGCATGCGCAAGGATCTGCGTGGAAGTGGATCTCGGAAAATGATTGCCGGAAGCCATCAAGCTCAAGGTGGATGACTGGAGCTACATACAACAGCTGGACTATGAGCAGATTCCCTTCAAATGCAAGGTATGTCATGAATACAGGCACTTTGCCAATAGATTCACTAAGGTAACTAATCTGGAAACTGAAGATCAAGGAGGACAATGGGAGACTGTAAAAAAAAAGAAAGCATCCCCCCCCTCTAAACCTGAATCATCCTCTGATTTGCCTGGCTCCTCCTCTCAGCGCCCCATCTCTCCCCTTCCAACCCTCTGGGCCCATCCCAAGATCCGCCCTTTCCATCATCCTCCAACCCTTTCTTGATTCTTGCTTCAGAAGATCCTCAGACTGAGCAGCCCTCTTTAGATCTGCCTGACCCTCCTCTGATCTCTTCAATCCTCTCCCAACCTTCCTCAGAGGCTCCTCCTCCCAGAACCACCAGAAGCTCCTCAAAAGAAATCGGCACTTCAAGCGATCTCCACAAGAAGCCTAGCCCAAGTAGGAAGTCAGCTAAGCGGCATCGAGAAGAAAGCACTCAAAAGGACATTGCCCTTGGATTCCAAACCCCTATGGAATCATTCATAACAGGACATCAGGAAAAGGAAACAGTAGGGAAAGATTTCAAGAGGCGAGCACCTCCTCGCTCGAATGCCCCATGATGAAGCTCCTATCCTGGAATAGCAGGGGCATGGGGCACCCCTCCAAAACAACTTCCTTAAGAGACCTTCTTCATAATGAAAGACCCGAAATCCTATTGATTCAAGAGACCAAACAAAACCAAAATGAAATGCAGAAGATCATAGACGCCCAAAGGCACTTCTTAGGCATCATTAGCAGCTCCAGAGGAGCATCAGGAGGAATTGTAACCATGTGGAACAGCCAACATTGGGACTGTAATTCAACCATATGCAACCAAAATTGGATAAGGACCAATCTGAACAGCAAATACGAGAATTGTGATCTCATCATATACAATGTCTACATTCCCAATCATTACAAAGAAAAGGAGCAGTGCTGGAAGGAATTAAAAGAAAGCATAGATAGCGAGAAAACTTCAAACATCATAATAGCTGGAGATTTCAATTTAATCCTCCACACGAATGAGAAAAGAGGAGGCAACTTCATGAACAACCCCTTCAGAAGTCAGCTGGAGGAAATAATGCGAGAGCATGAAATGGTCGACATCATTCCAAAAAACCGAAAATACACATGGAACAATCGAAGGCTGGGACTAGGCAATATTATGGAACGATTGGACAAAATTTTGGTCAATATCTCCCTCCTCTCTTCCTTTGCAGCTGGACACACCAAAATTCTCAGCTCCACAGCTTCTGATCACTTCCCCATTCTCCTTATGATGGAATCCCACCTCCACCTGGGGCCAATCCCATTCAAATATAATCCGCTATGGAGAAACAACTCTTCAGCCGAAGCAATTATAGAGGCCACCTGGAAACAACACGTAGAAGGTTCCCCCAGCCATATCTGGGAAACAAAAACCAGGAGTGTAAGAAAAGCGCTCAAAGAATGGGCAAAAATCAGTTATCAAGAGCCAGAAAATTAAAAAAATAAAATAAAGCAAGACTTGGAGGAAGTCTAGAAAAAAATAGAAGATCAAGGACTCTCCCAACAACTAAAAAACAAGGAATGGGAAATTCAGGGACAGCTCATGCACATCAACAGAGAAGAAGAGATAAAATGGAGGATTAAATCGCGACAGCTATGGTTAAAAGAAGGAGATAAAAATACAGCATACTTCCACAAGCAAGCTACAGCTAGGAAGACAAGGAACAACGTTAGTGCTATTAATGATAGTGAAGGCAATCATTACAATAACCAAGAAGACATCAAGAGGGCAGCCTCCCTTCATTTCAGGAGTCTTCTTACTGAAGTTCAAGAAGAAGTCGATTACTCTGAATTGCTGCAATATCTTCCCAAAGGCATTACTCAGGAAATAAATGAAAGCCTAAATCGAGAAATAGAAGAGGAAGAGATTAGGAAAGCAATCTGGACCTTGCAGCCGGACAAGTCACCTGGGCTAGATGGATTTCCAATCAACTTTTACAGGGATCATTGGCAGCTAATAAAAAAAGATGTTGCAAAAATGCTGAGGGGAATACAAAGGAAAGGGAAAATGGGAGGCTTTACCAATTCTACCTTCCTTGCCCTCATTCCCAAGGAAAATCGACCCACCTCATTCTCTAGGTTTCGGCCAATATCTTTGTGCAACTCTTCATACAAGATCTTCACGAAAATCATAGCCATGAGACTCCAGCCCCTCCTTCCATCCTTGATTTCTGAAAATAAAGGTGGCTTCCTGTCCAATAGGCAAATTCATGACACCATTACTTTGGTCCAAGAAGCCATCCACTCCAGCACCTCAAGACAAGAGAAAGGATTTGTTCTCAAACTCGACTTGGCCAATGCTTTTGATCGGGTAAGGCACTCCTTCTTGTTTGCTGTCTTGAAAAAAATGGGCTTCAATTCTTCTTTCATCAACACCATTGTTGCTTGTATATCAGGGCCTTGGATATCACCCCTGATTAACGGTTGCCCCTGTGAAGCCTTCCAATCCTCTAGAGGTCTAAGGCAAGGTTGCCCTCTATCCCCCTACCTTTTTATTCTTATGGCTGAATCCTTCAGCAAAGCCTTGGATCATAATAGAAGAGTTGGCCTCATAACATGCATTAAATTTGGGAATGGAGTCAAGAATATAAACCATTCTCAATTTGTTGATGACACTCTCTTGATTGGAGGGGCCTCTACTACCATAGCAAGGCGCTTCAAAACCCTCCTTGATCAATACATGGATTACTCAGGGGGAGCTGTTAATTTTCACAAAAGTTGCATCTATGGCTGGAACATTCCCAATCAAATAGCTCATAGTATCGCCAACATCTTTGGAGTTACATACAAAGCCAAATGGGATCACTTCTCCTACCTTGGGATGCCGGTCAGTTTGGGACCACTAAAAGCAGCGACATGGAATGAAATAATAGACAAAGTCAAAAGGAAAGTCCAGCAATGGGGAACTCATTGGCTCAACCCGGCAGGCAGACTAATCCTGCTCAAATCAGGTATAACCTCCCTTCCCCTCTATAGATTTACTCTTTATCAAGCCCCTGCTATTTTTCATCATAAACAGGAAGTCGCCCTCCGAAATTTCCTGTGGCAAGGAGGGAAAAAAGAAAAGAATAGATTTAACTTGGTCAGCTGGAAAAACGTAATCCAATCTCAGGATAGAGGAGGCCTTGGAATAAGAGCTCCTAAAATTCTCAATCTAGCATTTGGGATTAAAATGGCCTGGAGGCTAATCAATGGACCAACAGCATGGTGGAAGCAAGTCATAGAAAGCAAATACCTCAATGGCACAAGACAAAGGCTACTAGAAGACGACATCCCCAATAGGGATTCCTCCAAAATTTGGCACCTCTGTAAGAAAGCAATCCCAATCCTCAGGCAAAATACTTCAAAAATCCCTGGAGGAGGGGACAACATTAACTTTGCCACTGATAAGATAATGGGACTCCAACCTCTTAATGCTATCGAAGAAGCCCTCCCGATCATCCATTATCTCAACAGCAAAGGCATCCAAAGACTTGGACAAATCTCGAAATGGGATCTGGACACCCATGCCTGGACAGATTGGGATTTCCCAGGTATCCCAACAGCCTTGGAAGCGAGCTTCACTGCTCTTAAAGCAAATCTTCATAACAGAGCCCCAATAAAAAAAGAAGCAGCAGATGGACTTCGTTGGGATCCCACAGGATCAAATTACACCATCAAGTCAGGGCATCAATATATCTGCAACAATACATATCAGATACCCATCTGGAATCATTGGAGAATAATATGGAAATCAGAGGCCATTCCAAAAATTAAATTTTTCACATGGCTGTTATTAAAAGGCAAAGTTCTCACAGCGGAGAACTTAAGCAAGAGAGGGATCAATGGTCCATCCAGATGTCCCAATTGCTGCTCAGCAGAGGAGACAATGCAACACTTATTCATAGACTGCCCCTTCGCCAAAAGATGCTGGACCAAAATGTCCTCCATGGGCAATATAAACTAGCAACCTCAGCAAAACATTGCTGAGACACTGTATGAATGGAAAAAGAATTGCCCATGGAAAGACAAAAGGAGCAGGATTGTGAAAAGAATTTGGGACACTATTCCTCACTCCTTATTATGGAGAATTTGGCTATCAATGAACAAAAAAAATTTCCAAAATAAAGAGACCAATGTTCGAACAACATGTAGCAAAGCCCACATCTTGGCTCAGGAGGCAATAGCAGCCAAACACAAGGGGAAAATACAAGCAAAGGATTACACAGTGGAGGAAAGATTTGTCATCAGTCACATCCTGGAATGGCCAGGACAAAATCAGGAGATTCAAAAGACTGACAGATTGCAGCACACTCAAACAAAGGATTGGGAAATCAGGCTATCAGCTCAAGAATACAAGAGGTGGATACAGAGCAACAATTGCACAACATTACATTTTGATGGGGCCTCTAAATTGAACCCAGGCCAAGCAGGAGCGGGAGGAGTAATATTGAACGAGGCAGGGGACAATATTTGCAGTTATGAATGGAGCCTGGGAGAGAAAACAAATAACAATGCAGAGGCACTAGCCTTATACCAAGGATTACTTCAACTAAAGAATCTGGGTATTAAAAGGGCTTTAGTTTTTGGGGATTCGGCAATTATAATACGTCTAATGATCCATAAACAGAGATCCCCCAACATCAACCTTCAACAGCACATAGATCGTATTAAGCTCCTCCTCAAAAATTTTGATGACATCAAGTTTTACCACGTCCTCCGAATTCTAAATAAGCAGGCAGACAAGCAAGCGAACAACGCTGTTGGAAGAATGGCAGGAGCGTTAAGGTGTAACGCAATCGACAGTTTCCACCCAATGCCATGAAGAAGAAACATCATTGCATAGTCCAGCAATGCTTGGTCAAACAAGCATGCGATGGACAAGGACTTTTTAGAAGCAGGACACTCCTCTGTAACCACAGCACGCAAAAGCAGGCTCACCCGACCCTAGACAGCAGCAAATACTTGAGCACAAGCATCAACGATCATGTCAACGCCGGCATCTACAGAATAGGATCAGCGAAGGAGGATTTTCTGAAGGATTTGGCTCAGACCAACATCCTTCTCGTGATTCTAGGCCTTTCTTGGGATCCCGATCACTGCCCACCTCATTCTATAAACCTGCCTCTCGGCTCTCAAAGCATCATTCATCAGCTTACTCTTGGCGATAAAGACACAGTGAAGAAGCCCCAACTGGGAACGAGCGAGCCTTCTCGGATTGATTGGCGGGACTCCACTCTGGTATCATTTCTTCATTTACTGTTTAGTTTCATCCTAACCAGTGCATTTGTGACTTTCAGGAACGCAAAAACCAGAGCTAGTGAGGTTGCTCACCCTTCAGCAAATCTCTCTGCTCCCACAGCTCCACCCCCTTCTCAGTTCAGCCCCGTAACTCCATCTTCCTCCATCTCGAAATCCATTTGTTGCACCTACTCTCTCAGCACCCGGTCCCTGGATACCCTCTCCTCGACTACGCGCTGTTGGATCTCCTCTTTCATCTCTCGCTACTCAAGCAGAACCGGTAGAATAACCGCGGGCTTTATCCACTCTCCCGCCCGTTACAACAGTCCTCGCATTTGTGACAGCTCATCTAAAAACGCCCATAAGTTCCCTACCTACTACGCCTCTGTTTTCAGCATCTTCACCTACCGCACCCTCTCCCCAATTATGGCGCGCAACGAGGATTGCCTACACTGTGCAGACTTGCAGGCAGAACTTGAGGAAATAAGGACTCAACAGACTGTCCTCGATGACAAGCAAAAACTCCTGGACGCAAGATTGGAAGAACATGACCAACGTCTTGAAGAGCAGAACCGAAGGCTCTTTGAACAAGACCATATCATGACTGAGAAATATAAGGCGGAAATACAGTTGTTTATGCACAGAGCATCATCCCTTCAAGAGCAGTTTAGACAACTTACTAATCGCTGCGCTCATGCAGAGGAATCCATATCTATTCTCAAGTATATGATGGACAAGAGAAATGTCGTTGCCACCAGCTCTTCTAGCGTTAAGCAGGAAGCAAAAGATGATCAGCCAGAGGAATCTACAGCGAGGCAGATCCAACATATAATGATAGATTAAATGTACTATAGATGCATCTTTCTGTTATTCTCTTTTATCAGAATCTATAGTAGCACAGTTTTAGGCAGTAGTAAAAGCAACAAAGTAAGGATCAAGGAGGTAGTTTCATTTTGTAAACCCCTTGATCAAAGACAAACAATGCATATCATGTACCAGAGGAGACTGAACTCCTGGAATTTTTCAAAATATAATATATAGCAACCGAACTTTAAAAAAAAAAAAAATTATACAATTCAATTAGTTTAATGTTAGATTGAAATAAAAATTAAAAAACAATCCTTATTTGAAAAGCCAAAAAAATGCTACTACTCTTAAAATATTGTAAAACAATAAAACTATACACACAAACCTATAAGCATATACAAATTTGGCTTAAGAAACCAAAACAATACTAACCCTCTTGAAATATTGTAAAACAACTAAATTCTACACAAACATCTAAGCATATATTTTAAAAAAAACTATTCTTTATACTGAAAAAGGTAGTAGATAAAAAAGCCAAATAAGTATATTAGGGTAGTAAATGTCCCTCTATGTTAATAACTTATTAAAATATAATGATGAAAAATTACGACTTTTACAATAAAATTGTGTAATTGACCAATTTTAATATTATAAATAAATTTTTAACTTCTCATTTTTAACCTATTAAAATATAATGATGTAAAATTACAATTTTTACAATAAAATTGTGTAATTCACAAATTTTGACATTATAAATAAATGGTTAACTCCTCATTTTTATTGAAACAATTGCAAATTTAACCATCAAAACTTATAATTTTAGTAATCCATCACAAATTTATTATCTTTATAAAAAAAAAACCAAAAAATAAAATATATTTACTTTACAGATAATATATTTCAAAAAAAAAGTTAAATCTATCATTTTATAATAAAAAAATTCCACAATTAAAATATATTTACTTTACCCATAATATATTTCAAAAAAGATAAGTTAAAGTTTAATTAACAAAAATATTGTGTCTTTTGGGCATTGAATAATCTTCTTTATATAAGAGATATTTTTAAAACTTCTTATTTTAAATTTAAATTTAAAATATATATCGTTATGTTGATAAAAATAAAATTAAACAAGCTTAATATGCAATGTTGTTGTTTAGTATCTGTCTTTTATGTAAAAAGTAATTGATAGCAAAAGTATAATATACACCTCATACCCATTCATGAAGAGCTTAAATTTTTTAATTATTAAAACTTTTAATTGGCAAGGTTTCATTTTGTAAGCGACATTATAATAGTTTAGATCTTCTTCAAATTTTGAATTTAGGTTT
The DNA here is from genome assembly GCA_000404065.3 of Pinus taeda. Classification (NCBI taxonomy): domain Eukaryota; kingdom Viridiplantae; phylum Streptophyta; class Pinopsida; order Pinales; family Pinaceae; genus Pinus; species Pinus taeda. Next base: position 34,838 of record APFE030206341.1, on the reverse strand, counting down.
TGTACTTTAGAATATTAAAATAGGTTTTCAAAATATCAAAACAAATAAAATTGTTAAAGCTTTTAAATATCGAGATTTTTATATTTGAATTCACAACGTTAAGATTCAGTAAGTGTTTAGCTAAAACAATGAAATTTTTGTTTTGCATTAAAATCATTTATAACAAAAATTTACACAACAAATGGCATCAATTGGCTTTTGTTTGTTATCTATATTCTTAAATAACTAATACATCTACAAATGCTTATAAGTCTTTACCTTGCATTATTTGACAACTTGGTATTTCAAGGACTTATATGACTCATACAAAAGTTGCCTATAAAATCAAGCTAGCTATTAATGGTACGTAAAAATGTTTGAAAGAAAAACATTATATAATATTAAATGAATACATAATTAATTATGAAAAAACATGTTGACTTAGGGGCATACCAAATAGCTATAAATATTTATAATGGAGAGGACATTGTTTTTTCTTATCAATACATCATATTATTTTGAAATATATCGTTGGTAAAAGAATAGTTAAGTTTTAAGCATTTTATATTTTTATGAAAAAGCCAATAGATAAATATTTATAAATATCAGGAGACTTTAAGTTATTAATAGATTAGATATGCAATAAAAGATTAAGACTTTCCAATTAGAAATCAATCTATAAAGGAAAAAGCAATTCTGACCATTTTTTTCTCATATATATATATATAATTCAACTCAAATAGAAAGGGACTCAAATGCAACAAAAGCAAACAAGAATTTAAAGGAATAACTTAGATTGCATTTTCAAAAATATATTTATATTGATATAGGAAATTATAGAAAATCACAAATGTGTTTGTTGGATTCTTTTGTAGTTGTTGCAATAGTATTGGAGTCCTAGTAGTAAGCCTTAAAAGAGATTTTGTTAAAGATTTCCCATTATAACTTAAGAATATTTTATTTAAGTAGTGACATAATAATTTTAGATGTTTTTCATATATTAAATAGGCTATATATATTAATATATATATAAGTGAATAAATATCTGGGGGAAAAATGTAATATATATATATATTAGTGAAAAAATAATATCATAAAATAAAATGTGATTGTTAGAAATTTTTAAAAATGTGAGCAAATTTGGTAAATTATTTTCAAAAGTTACACATTAATTAAAAGCTAGACATGTCCACATGGGGTAGCTCAAGTGGCAAGGGCCGTGGAAATGAAGTCTCACCGAACCGGAAGTCTTGGGTTCAAATCTTGGGCTACCCTTCCCCCTAGAGGGGTACACAATGGACATGTAAATCGGAGAGTCCCGCCCCAGCTTACAAAAAAAAAACACACATAAAAATACACACAGAATTTTGGTCAACTTAGACCCAAGCAAAACCCCTTCAAATTTCTCCGAGGAAAACCTGTTAGAGAACTCTTCAAATTTATTTATCTTTCAAGTTTAGGAAAAAACATTTGTAGACAAAATAAAACAGCGATATACAACTTATCTCTTCAACCAAAACTCCTTGAAAACTGTGCCCACTTTGCCCCAGTTTTTGTGGCCACTTGAAGCTGAAAATATGTACTGTACGGATACAACTGTACAGATTTCCATACCGTTGTACAAACTGTACGGATTTTTTTCCCCAAAAAAAATCAAAAACTTCTCTCGAGCGACGTGTAGCTCACAGTATTCAATGTTGTTCGTATTGTACCTTTTATTGTCTTCTAAACCTTGATTTCCATGCCTAGCTTTGCGCAGAAATCACTCCTTCAACTTGCTGCAACAAATTTCTCCTTTAGAACTTTTCTCCAGCTCTAAGCCACCTTTCTCCAATCTGCTCATGAAGAATGAATGTAGTCTCTCTTTTTTTCCCCATTTTGTTTCCCTAAATGGCTTTTGGGCAACCCTAAGATCTAATGGCTCAGATTCATTCAGATCAAGGAATGAGAATAAATGTGCATTTAATTCTCACTTTCTATTTTTTAACTCACCCATTAAATAAAGTACCCACATTGTACTTTATGTCTAAAGTCACTTTTCACTTTATAATTTAACATTG
>APFE030206341.1:6790-32779 GCA_000404065.3 Pinus taeda | reverse complement strand
ATATGATGGGTGTATTATGAAAATTGGTGGTATATATATATATATACCACCAATTTTCATAATACACCCATCATATATACTGAAATTTTCATAAATATTGAGATGAAATTTGATGTGTGTACTATTATGACATTTGGTGATATATATAATTTTTTTTTTAACCTAATTCTTTTATGACAAATTCTATTTATATCCGTGTAAAATTAGTGACTTCATCTATTTGAACTAATAAAAAATAGAAATAGAAATTTTAATTTTTTTATTTTATTTTCAAATATTCAATATAATGGTTTTTTTTTACAGATTAAATAAAATTTATAAAATCTTTTTAAAAAATTCAAAATTAATTAAAAGTTAAAACATTTTAATTATAAAATAATTACAATAAACTCTGCCATAAACAAATATAAATATATATAGCTACCTTAACAAGAATAAATAATTTTATGAATATTTACAACTCAATTTTTTGGTCCAAATTTATCTCTAACATAGAATAATAAAAAACATATTTTTCCCATCCTAAAATAGCGTATTTGTACGCGACTCATGCAATTTGTTCCTCTTTCGGGAACATCATAATGCGATGTTCCTTTACCTTGAAGGATATGCACAAGTAAGGACAACAATGAAGAGCAAATTATTATCAGAGGTTGAGTTACGCACTTTAAAGGTTTTTGGTTTTTTTTGTTTTTTGTTTTTTATCTTAACCATGTATTTACGGATGCATCATTTAGTAAATTTTATAGCAGAAAATATATAGTGCGATGAAAGTTTGTTCAAAAATATGGATCTCATAACTATATTGAAAATCAAAATATGATTAAAAACAACTAAATAAACTATAGAGGTCTAAGTCTCTAGATTTAAAACTCCATGGCCATTGTCTCATGGCCATTTACAAATTCATAGATATCAAGATTACTTGAGTGCCACTACGTAGCTTCTTTAGATAATTGGTCAACCTTTATATTAAGTTTTATGTAGATATGCTTGCATGTGAACCATTGCATTGAACTCATTTCATCTCTTACGTTCTATAAAATATGCTCAAGAAAAAGCACAATGATGTCAGTACGATCACAGACTCAATCCACCACTAGTTTTGAGTCTTCAAATATCTGAAACTTTTTTATATTCTTGAAATTTGCAACATATATTAATGTCCAAAGTGTTGTAAAATATGTGTTGTTTGATCCCCTACCAGGGGAGTACTTGATAGGCATGTAATGATGTTTATTTATGTATAAAACTACCCCAAATCTACATATGGGGGGAGGGGGTGGATGTGTCCTTGGTTGGCACCACCAAAGAATCCCCATGGGATTTCTTGATCAATGGTTGGCATGTGTAACATTCTAGTTTTCTTCATTTCTGTTTTAGTTATGAATGCTTTACAAGTGGAAACAATAATCCCCATAACAACCTTTGTTGGTAACACTTTCTCTTGGAAAATAGCTAAGTTTTAGGACTATCAAACAAAATAAACAAATGGTGCAAGGAAAACTAGGAACTTAGTAACATATTGATTTTAAAGCCAACCTAGGATGCACCCACTTAGAGTATTCTTATCCCAAGAAGCAACAAAAGAAGTAAAAGTGGCTTTTGCAAAAGACCATACCTCAAAGGAGAAAGCGTATGTAATAAATAAGTGATATATGGTTTCCTCCGCAAATCTATAAAGAGAGCACTTGCTAGGTCCAATCCATCCCCTCTACATTCCATTGTCCCACGTATGCAATTTATTGGAGAGAGCCAACATTATTACCATCTTACATTTTACTAGACCATTGTGTTTCCAAAGATACTTCCACCACAAACAAAGTTTACCACTGAAAGGGGCTTCAACCTGTGCCCAATATCCTTTTGTTGCTAACTCTCCAAAAGTTGGATTTTTTTGACCAAATTAAGTGATCTCCATCTTCATCAAATAGAAAAATCATGGATGAGACAAGAAGATCGACAAATGATTACCCTTCCTACGCTTCGTCCTCTAAGAGACCAAAGTCCATAACTTATTTCCAACCACATCTACCCCATTCTTGGCCATGTTGAGCACAAGCATCTACTAGGGGAAAACACTATATTCATGAAGAGAAGTTATAGTGCCTTCTATGACTATAATTGTCTCTAACGACCTTCCCATGGAAATAGTGCTACTCTAATATCGTTCCCATATTCCCAATCTTCCATGCTTCCAATTACCAATAATGGGGAACACATTAGTCAATGCCTTCCAAACAATGGAGAACATTTTTTACCCCATAGGGATCCGTTGTTCAAAAGGCATCACAGACTTTTTGCTACTAGAGACTAGCTAAACAAATCTATATTTTTCAAGCCCAACATCCTAAAAGTTTGGGCTTTGCAATGGATGTCAATTTGATCAAAGGGATACCTTCTCGAATATGTTTTCGGTGCATAGGAATTTAAAGTTGAGTTTACGAATTTTCTAAAGGTTACTTTTTGGGATAGCATAGATCCAGTAAATTGAGATGATTTTGAGCATCAATTTAACCAAGACTAATAGCCTCCCATAGATATAAGTCTATTCAACCACATTGAGATTCTAGTCTCAATCATCTTCATAAGCCAAAGCCAATCCACCACCTTGTATCTATTAGGCTTAAGGAAGAAGCCTAAATATTTGAGGCCTTCATGCAAATATTTATACTAAAAGGAGAACAATTGATCAAGAAAAGTCTTAACAAGAGCAGAGATATTACATGAGCTAGTAGTAGACTTCATTTCATTAATTTTCATGCTTGTGACTACTTCCAATTGAGAGATTATTATTTTTATATGTGAAATATTAGAGCATGAAGCCACAAGAAAAATAAGTATATCATCAGTGAATAAGAGGAAAAATGGACATGAGATTGGAGATATTGATGCCCCTCAGATCACCTAAAGATATAGCATGTTGTATCATCTTACTTAGGGCTTTTACAACTAGAAGAAAAAGAAGAGGCAACAATGAATAACCTTGTCCAATGCCTTTCATTGCCTTGAAAAAATTAGAAGGATGCCCATTTATGAGAACCAGAAAATTGACTGAAGATATACATCCCATAATCTACTGAATAATTTTTAGACTCGTGCCCAATTGAATGAGACATAGTCTGATAAAAGTCCAACTTAATCTATCATAGGGCTTGGTTAAGTCTATATTCAATGTTATGGCAGGTATGTTTCTAATTTTTATTCAATGTAAAGATTCTTAGGCTAGTGCCAAGGCCATCACATCATGAATATGTCTATTCTAAGGAAAACCGGATTATTCTTATGAGATGATAGAACTCATAATGGGATTTAATATCATTGAAATGTTTTTTGTGAACAACTTGTAGATAACATTGTAGCATTAGTTCGATATCCCACTCAGATCCACCCATGATTTAAGAATCAGAATGGTGGACGTTATGGATTCATAGACAAAAAATCTATTGAGTCTTTTTTAGACTACCTCCTCAATAAATTGGAGATTCCACTAGGTAGGAGCCAATTTGATGGGATTTATATTGACCAAATGGAGGAATTCAAAATAGTAAATGAAATAAACATCTAAAGGGTCTAATCTCGGATTTTTCCTCTAGAATTCACCTATGGAAGAAGTGAAATCCAAGTCACCTTTGAGGATGAAAGGAGAGTGAGGCATGATACTAAAGACTAACATGTTGTCCTAAAAGGAAATCATGTCTGTATATGGACCATAAACATTTATAACCTTCCAAACCATATTGAACTCTCTAATTTCATTCCACTAATATAAGTTTCTTTTTTTTTTTGTAGTGGAAGAAATCACCTTCAAAGAAAGCTTCTAACTAGAGATCTATCCTCCAAACATGCCATCTAAATTGAGAGAAAAAAAAAGATAACAATTTTTTAACCATGGTTCAATAACAAACTGAGCTTTTTCTCTTGATGTCATCATTTCTTGCAAGAGAACAATATCAAGATTGTGGGCTCGCATAAGCCTCTTGAGGGCCTATTGTTTAAAGCGGGGCCCAAACCCGCTTACATTTAGTGATAGGACTATCAATTTTGAACCCACGAATGGGCTTTTTTGGGGCTCCAAGGACCCCCATAATGGTATTTTTTCTACCTAGTTTTATGTCTTATTTTTTTCTTTGTTGAGCCTTAGATAGGAAAGACTTTCTTCCAACATGTCCAACAATAAGGGCATCCTCCACCAACCGGTCTTTTGAAATATCATCCCAGGAGGATTTGATTCTTGGTCAAAGCTCATAATCCTCTCTATTTCCCACCTTTTCACGATGAATCTCCTTTGTCCTTTAAATTCGATCTACTTCTAAGGATGAAGAGGAATTCAACTCAAAAGAAGTGGATTTCAAATAAGGCACAATAGACAATGGGGGGGATTCAGAATCAGGGTGGGCGAAAAGGTAAGTCGGGGACGTAGGGGGAGGGAGAGAATTATCCAAGGAAGTGCCAATGGTTGAAGTATGTTTAGAAGTGGAGAGAGAAACCATGTTTTGTACATCGGATAAAGCAACACCAACCATTAACAACATTGAACCAATTATGTTCATGTCGGGAGGGGTACGTTCATTTTTGGAGGGGTTTTTATCTTCATACCTATAGGTGTTGATGCCAATGGGGAACTGCCAACTTCCACTTTTGCTGTTGCACACAAACCAAACTCTTTTCGTCCTGAGTTGAAATCTTAATATCCCACGAAGGAGATTTTTGAACCCAAGTCTTTTATTGTAACTTCAACCCTTGAGGGTTCTTGTTGCTTTGATATTAAAGGTAGCCTACCCACTTGCAAGCACAACAATGGAGTGGAATCTACCAATAATCCACAATCTATGTCCATTTGTGTCCATAGATACAAACTCAACCTCTTCCACTAGACCATCCTGAAAATTAACTTCAACATTCATCCATACACATTGTAAATCAAATTTTGTTAGACAATTATATTCTAACTCAACAAATCTTCCAATTTTGTTCTGAATAGCTTCCATAACTTATTTTAACCAAAGCATCATGGGAAAAATAGGGAATATGGTCCATAGTCTCTTAGTGGACATTGGCTCCCTAACCAAGTCAAAATCAAAATTCCATTTCTAAAATTCCAAACCCGATTTCCCCCACAACTAATCTTGGATGAGAATACTTGAAACCTCTTTTCCAAAATGAAAGAATGCACATAGCCAACCTCGATTTAGTTTTGAAGATACAATGAGTATACCAAAAACAAGCACTAGTTTGTTTCCAACCAATATCTAGAAGACGTCGAATTAATAAACTTCTTGGATAATCTCCCCACCAACGCACTTTCTAAAAGAATAGGTATCTCTGTAAGGCCCACATCTTCACCAACTACCATGGCCACAATTTTATGATCATTCAGTACCCTTCTATGTTTAGATTTCGGGTGTGTATTAGAATGATCATGGAGACAAGAGGATTTCACTAGAGCTTCACCATTTTGACCATGCAATAGTTCTCCAAAAGGATTTGCCACCGTAGCCTCCTCTACTAAGCCTAAGTTAGTAATTTCTCTAACATCGGGAGAATAAATCACATTGGAACACGAGAGATCAAATGACTCAAGAGGAGCATGCAATAAGTCATCCATTGTGCAAAAAATGCCACCGGTACAAGGACTCTCGAACTCATAGTCCACAACTAAAAACATCCTACAATAAAGTAAATGTCGTTCAAGCTACTCACATTGAAAAGGCAGGGAAGCCATAGAGTGGCTCTCTCTCTCTCTCACCTGTTATTACTCAGTATTTTCTCGAGAAGTTATAAGAAGAAAGAAAATGACCGAGGTAACTACAAACTAATCTTTTAAGTATAGGCTCTAGCCAACCTATGACTTAGAGAGGGCTCTCTCTATATGATTTAGCTTTGTTTGCTGGGATTTTAGGCTAGTTCTTAAAGTTCAGGTGATTTTTAAACAGATGATAGAATGATGTCTCTAGACCATTGGGCATATGGAGTCAAAAGAAAGACAACAGAACTGGATCAACTCATTAAAGGGAATGCTCAAAGGGAAAGATAGCAGAGCGGAGTGCAGGACTTCAGGCCAGAGGGATGGAAAAGGTTTTAACCAGGGTGATATAGCAATTAAGAATTCTCAAACCGGGATTGAAACGAAGAATAGGGGGCTAATCGGCAACAAAGGGCAATTAAGAATCCTTTGCTATAGATTAAAAGAAATAACATGAACTAAGAAGCAATTAAGAATTCCTTAACTTAGATTATTTGTAGATAACATAGATTTGCCTAACTGTTATAGCAAAGTGTAATTAAACAACTTCTGATATAATACTTCCAGTTATGGCATCTAGATTTAGATCAATAGTATGAAAACTTTAAGAGATAACAATAACGAGAGAAAATACTTGTCTACACTTTTCTCTGCACATGAATCCTTTGAAATATCTTGTCTTTATTCACCAATCCAGCTTGCTGGCTCAATCAATGCTCCAATGGCTTACAGTCTTTCGATCAAGAAGTCTATAGAAATGTCTAAGAATCCACACTACATACTTCAATTTGTGAAGTATTTATACTAAGGTGTTATTACAAATATCTCAAACTGAATTGAGATTTAATCTAGGAAATAGCAAATATCTTCTCGCAGGAAGGTAGAGGCAGCTAATGAACTGATTCATGTTGTCCCTTTTATTGTGTTGTTGCTGGCTATTATGGTTTATTTCTAGCTCTTTATGCTATGGTTGTTTGAATGATTTATGCTGGAGGTTATGTTTATTTATGTCTTTCATCTGATACCCTGATGACCCGTCATTAGCCTTTCTGTGTTTCTTCCTTTCACTGTTACAATTTACCTTTTACTGTGTTTTTCAACAGTAAATTCTTATATTTTATTTGTGTATTTAGAAATTGGAAGTGGATTTTGATCAAGTTTCAGTGTGTTAGGTTTGTTTGGATTCTGACTGTATCTCTGGTCTTTCTCCTCTGTTCTGAACTGTCACTTCTCTGTATAACTGTCTTCTTCTTAGCTCTATGTGTAGCGGTCTTCATCTTCTATACAAGTGTAACTGATCTTCTTCATTTGAATTTGTGCTTTTAACAGGTTTCTTGGTCGAGTCTTGGAGTAAACAGGTTCCTTTGACTAATATCAGAACTATTTATCCAAGCTCTGATTTGTCTGATAACCTAAAAAATACAATAATATTTAAGAAAAGGCAGGTCTCCATGAAGGGCGCCTGATGGCTCTTTGGCACGAGAATGCTTGAGAAAGGTCTTAGGGCAATGTTTGGATGTAATTGGAGGGGAAATCACATTGCAGAGGCGCTCGAGGGTTTCATAGGCTTATACTATAAAATAGGCGAAATGGCGAGAAAACACGAGTTCTTGGGGTTTAAACTTCAACAGGTGGATTTTTGAAAAATGGCGCGAACTTCATATTTTCGAAGGACAAGTGGCTTATCGGAACGGCGGGGAAATGATTTTGGAGGGTCATCGCACCACTTTTGTGGTGCGGGCGGTATTTAGGAGGGGTCACCCGATGCCATACATCGTCTGACATGTAGCATCAGGGGCCGCGAGAAAAACCACTTTATCAGGCGGTTATTGTTCAGCCATTGAGCGCAACCGATATGATTGTGCGCCGTTGGATGTGGGGGAGGGATGATCAACGGTAGTCAAGGGGTGAAGCTGCGCGGGGGAAAATGATGGGGGTTGATGGGGGGCCCAGGGATTTAATTATGGTGGTTTGGGATTAGTTTAGGGACTAATCCAGGGTTAAGTGATCAGATCGAGCTTTAATGAGGGATTAGGGAGTCGGGTGAGGTCGACGTGGGATTAACTTAAATTTTACCGGGGTTAGGTAAATTAAGTGAAATTATATCGGGATAAGGGGTAGTTTATATTAGTTTTTATTGAAATTAAGGGGTTGGGATATTCCATATAGGGTTTTAATTATTTACAGGAAAAGGGTTATGATGGATTTATATAATAGAGTTAGTTAATTAATATGAAAATGATGGCGGAGTGGGTTTTCCTAATTAAAAAAAGGTAAAGTGTATGCGATTATGCGTTTTGATTTATACTTAGGACAAAGGCCTTTGGCGGGTTTTTTGGTGAAATAGGATTTTCATGGGGGGTAAGTCACTTCTCCTAGGTAAATGGTGTTTAAACCTTAGGAAAAAGGGATTTTCTTAGGTTAATGAGGGAAAATGGAATTTTATGAAGGGGGAATGTGTTTTTATGAAGGGGGATCTAGTACTTGTTCCCCTACGTCATTAAGCCGAGGGTCTGGTGCCTCCAAAAGTCTTTGACTTGTAGGGTAAAAGTACTTAGAACATAATTGTTAATAGGAAATTAGTAAGTAAAGGGGAAAAGTGAATGAGTGGAAGTTAATCATATGAACTTGTAAATTTTTGCCTTTGCCTTCATAGTTGACCATACATGTTGAAAGATGTATCTAAGCATGATGCATATTCTTCGATCCAAGTAAACTTTGTAGTTCAACAACATTTCTTCTGTTATAGAGTTTTATGAACCCAACGTTTCAGACTACCAAGTGAGTCCATCATCAGGGGATGCGACAATAGATATTGTAAAGATATTCATGATGTATCATGAATATCTCACTGACTTTTTTCTTGAATCATCCAAGTGTCCTACACCACTTATCTATGGCCTTCGTCATGCATTGTCTTTTTGAAGTGTGGGAGGGCCACATCCCCTCCCCTCATTGATCTCACCATTTTCATCCACCCTTAATACACTAATTTATATAAATCACAATAATAAATAATAAATAAATATATATATATATATAGTTTTATTATAGTATATATATATTATATATATAATATTCTATTTATTTTATTATTATTTATTATTATTATTATTTATTTTGTAATTTGAAATTTAATTAATTATTATGATATATCTCTCTCCATTTTTTTGTATAATAATAATAATATTATTAGTATCCAATTTTGCCCTCCATGCAACGATTTGTATATCTCTATCTAATATGTCTATATTGAAGGCCAATACAGCTACTCTAGCCCGGTTCTGGTTTTGGCTTGTGCTCTTTGAGGAAAACATATGCTCTTAACCATAGGCCCACTCAAACTATATAAATTGTTTCTCTTTATAATTATATTTTAAAATTTATTTAAAAAACTATTCATACTCAACTATATATAATATTATAAATTCCAATATTTAAATATATATATTTTTTTTTTTTAATCCGATATATTTTTTACAAATAGAATTGTATAATAACATTTGTTACAAATAATAATAATATCTATAAATTAAATATAACAAAATAATATATATTTATTAATATAAAAAATAGAATTTGAAATAACATTTGTTAACACATATATAAAATCTATATATATAAATAATAATATTATATTTATTTATAAATTGAATTGAAATAACATTTGTTAGCAAGTTTTATATCTATAAATTAAATCGACATAATAATTTATTTTATTTTATTTCTATTGAGGAAAATGTATTGAGTTCTATTATTTTGTTCCTTTTTTAACCTCATACACTTTGTGTCACCTGCTAAAATCTCTTCATTCCACTTGATAATATTTTAAGTACTATTAAATCTATCTCTATTATTTTTAAAATTATTTTAAAGATATCTTATTATACATCGTTCTCTTTTACAGATGAAAGAAAATTAAAAGAAAAAAAATTCGAAATCTTTCTGCAAGGGGGACTTAATCAACTTAAAATACACCTTCAGTTATAGTTTAGGCACGCACTAAACAATATCCACTCTTGGCATTCAATTTGACTTCTTTATTCAACAAACCCCTAATCAGTTGTCGTGGGGATGAGCTCACCATGACTCCGTCGTCAGAATGGCTAACCCAAAAATTAGGCAAAACAAAACGGAGTTGGTACGTGGGTTGGTGTACACTATAGTGGGTTGGTAACTAAAAAGTTGACATACTGTCACTCAATCCTGGCCCCACTCACTAGGGGATGCGTCTTTTAGCGTGCAAGAAGGATAACGTGGACTAAAATTGAAGTAGGAAGGATGACGTGGATTAAATTGGGAGCACTAGTATTTTTTAATATGATATTACTTATTTTTTTAATAAATTAATTGGAAATTAGTTTAAGGTTAATTGATTTTGAATAGAAACATCATTTATCCATCTGAATGTTTTTTTAAAAGATAATTAGGTTGAGAACTATATTCAGACGGAAAAATATATAATATAATATTATTTATTATTATTATTATTTTTACTAATTTATTAATTATTCTTATTAGGTGAATTAGATGAGTAACACACTAGTATATTTTTAATTTATATAAATGGTAACACAAAATTATATATAAATGGTAACACAAAATTATAAAAGAAGTAAGAGTTTGAAAAAGTTTAATAATTCATTGAAAGTTTGAATGTTTTTATCAGCCTTGTTATTACTACTATGCAAAATAAAAATTTATTAACAATAACATTTATTTTGATGGTAAGTCCACTTGAGTGGTGTCTAGAACCTTTGAATCCTCCTTAAAATTAGAGAAACCCATATCCACTATCTTCTTAGCTAGGGTTGTGATTTTATCATTAAGATTCCTCATCTACATATGCACTTCATCAATGTTGAGTATCGTATCTTTTTGAGTTTTTGAACACTCAACCAACACTTTTCCCCTTATTGTTTTTGCATTGCTAGTACAGATCAATGATTAGTATATATCTAGTTTGTCTAGTTTTGGTATTCATGGTTTTTGGAATCTGCCTTTCCAATCCTTCCTCTACCTCATAATCAAAGTTGAATTTTCTCTCTACCCTTGCTTAACTTTTCGCATATTGGCTTTCTCTTCTAGTTTCAAAAGGAGTATTTTGCACATAAGTGGGTGTTGATCTTTTTACCATTTATTGAGCCCTTGAACCTAGAGATTGACAAGTTCCCTATGCTCCTGATGCCCCCAGACCTAGTAGCTCTCGACATTGTGAAACCACAGAAAGATGAAAAAAAGAGCTTTGTCAACAACTAGGATGGGGGCAATCTAACTCCCATGCGTAGGTAGAACCAAGACTAAGACCCATGGAAGAAACAAAGTTGGATGTGAGACTTGAAGGTGGGATGAAATCCAAAGACTTCCATGAGTGTGAAATTAAAGGGGAATGGCAAAGAAAGTTCTATTTGGAACCAAGAGAAGAGCTTGCAATTTTACATGTAAATTCAAAACATAAACTAATTCTCACAAAGGGACTAGAACGACATAAGGATGCCCAAGAATGACAACACTTCTTTGAGCCATAACGCATGAACACAAACTCAAAATGACTCTGATCTTAACACCAATGAGAAAAATTGTCTTCAAAACATTTAAAAATAGCCAAAGTCAAAAAAATCGAGTAGTAAAAAAAAAAATAATAAAAAAAACTACCTACTTTCTTACCAAAAACCATTAACTAATAATAACTATCCATACACTTCTCAATAAACTTAATATAAATCACATAATCTTAAATTCAACAACTATTTATACACTCGCCCCTTTCCTCCTATAAAAACTCTACTATCATCTCTCACATATACTATTATAATCTCTAATATTATAATCCCTAATGCTATGGGTTATTAAACCCTCTCTCCAAACAAAAACCTATATAATTAAACCTACCGTATCATGCCACCGCACTCATACAAACTACGTGGTGAGTGGATCATCCATCCCCACTTCCCCGACGGTGACATCCCTTCATTATCTCCCTTAAAAAAGAGACATCCACAATCAAGATTAGAATCCTTATGTTAATGAGACATTTAACCATCTCTATATTAACGAACTATATGTTAAATAAAATTAATTTTAATTAAATTTAAGCTGGATCAACCTTGTTGTTGAACAAAATAAACATATATAGTCATATTTCTATAGTCCCCTGTCTACCAATTAGATGCTTGCTAAGAGCCACATGCTAAATTAAATTAATATTAGCTTAACTTAGACATTGGGATACTTCTGTTATGTTAACGAACTGCATGTTAAATTAAATTAAGGTACCCCACATATCCTTACCCAACGCCAAACAGTAGGTGAAATAAATGAACGGTGGAGCCAAATAATCTGGTGAACACAGCTCTGTTTAAAGTAGAGGCTCATAATTTTCTTTAACAAGTTAAATTTCTTTAACAAGGTAAATGATGTGAGTCTAATAAATGGAAGAATAGCAAACTTTTTGGTAAAAGGAATTGGATAAAAAAATTACCATTTGAAATCTCTAATAATTCAGATCACGAAAGAGTGAAAATGATATAATGTAACTAGGGTTTCTAGAGTAAATGGTAAGAAGCCGGTTTCCTAGCGCAATCTTACCTACTTTCAGGACCAAACACCAGTCACGGCAAAATATCGAACTATCTTCTCCTCCACCACTATAAATATTACACGATCCCAGCCTCTCTCCTGTGCCACACAGCCAAGCTAAAGCAAGGTCTGTGGATCTCCGGAATCTCTAGATCTGGGCCGACAACCGGATCATTTCTCCTTCCCATTTTTTCATCTGGGCATCACTAGTTTGCCCTTTCCTACTTTGGGTTTACCATTGCATTTCCTTGTTTCGTTCTGAACAATGGATCCCGTGAACGTATGGGGCAACACGCCACTGAAGGTTGTGGACGAGGAGATCTTTGATCTGATTGAGAAGGAGAAGAGAAGGCAATGCAGGGGAATCGAACTCATAGCCTCCGAGAACTTCACATCCCTGGCAGTCATTGAAGCTCTGGGAACCCCCCTCACAAACAAATACTCCGAGGGCATGCCTGGCAACAGATACTACGGTGGTAACGAATACATAGATCTCATTGAGAATCTGTGCAGATCAAGGGCCCTCCAGGCCTTCCATCTGGATTCGGAGAAATGGGGTGTGAATGTGCAGCCCTACTCTGGGAGCCCCGCTAACTTCGCAGCCTACACAGCCCTGCTGAACCCACATGACCGCATCATGGGGCTGGATTTGCCTTCTGGTGGCCATCTCACTCATGGATATTACACCTCTGGTGGTAAGAAGATATCTGCTACATCTATTTACTTTGAGAGTTTGCCTTACAAGGTCAGCCAGGAGACTGGGTTCATTGACTATGACAAGCTGGAGGAGAAAGCCTTGGATTTCAGGCCTAAGCTTATTATTTGTGGAGGAAGTGCTTATCCCAGGGACTGGGATTATGCTAGGTTCCGTTCCATTGCTGACAAATGTGGTGCTATGCTCTTATGTGATATGGCTCACATCAGTGGCCTTGTTGCTGCTCAGGTACCCTTTCTGTTTTCCTTGACATTCTATGTTACAATTCCTTGAATAGATCATGTTGAAGGCAGCCATGTTATATATTTATATCTTGTGTTTCTTTACATGAGTTTCTTTGGGCTTCTCAATTAGTGGTGTGCTTTATGGATTTGAATGAATTTGAGATTTTAGTGCAATTTGCCAACTTTTGGTCACCAAATCTTTCCCATGGAGTGACTATACTCACATGCATGGTAAGGTACGTTTCGCCGTTAAATTGACTGATGCATGTAAGATAGTTCTGATCATCATGGTTTAAGTTTTAGGGTTGAGGAATGAGAGCTTTCTTTCGGGTATTTCATTTCCACTTTTTGCTCATTAAGGGAGAATCATGCTTGTTTTACTGTAAGGGAAGTGACAACCATGTGCTGCATCGTTTTTTTCTGGAAATGTTTGAAGGAACAAGGCCAAAGGGGCTGCATCATCGAGTAAGGGGCAAGTGTTTTGGTCATCATAAAACCTGGATTTACGTGCTAGTTCCGATGGGTATCTATTCCACCAAATTGTCTGGGTCCGCAATTGACCTCATCCTTTGAAACTCATGAAAGCCGTTCTTTGAAACTTGCCACCCATCCTTTGGAAATGATTCATATGCATTTTACAGTGAGAAATTGTACTTGAATTGAAATGTCTGATTTGGACTGATTGTTTTCAGATGTTTTTACTGTTTTGTTTTTTCCATATGTAAGGTGTGTTTTAAACTGGTTAGCGTTTCAGATCCAGGTTGTTTGCGTAGTGAATTGCTATTCGTGGATTATACCATGTTCGTGTTCTGAGATCTTGTTCTCCAGTTTAGCATTTTTAAATGTACTCAATTATGCTACTCTCTATTCTAGCAGTACATACCTAGTTGTGGCCTGAATTTTGATGTATCTTTCATATCATCTACAACCTTTTCGTTGGGATGACAAAAATGAAACAGGTCTAGTGATTTTTGGAGCATACCCAAATTCTTTGAAAGTAAAGTGCTTAGCACTATTTGGACTTTGAGATGAGTTTCTGTGCTTCACAGAAACTACATTCTCAGGGTTGGTTCTCTAACTTGCTTAGCATGCTTTTTGAGAATCGCGTGTAATTTAGATCCGTGGACTAAAAAAAGACTGCCATATTAAAAAAAGATATTGGATTCACATGAAGTTTCCCCATTTTTTTGGCCTTTTTTAAGATACAGTTCTGTCACATGCTGGGATAGCATTCCAGGTAGTACATTCTTGATATCAAGAATACATACTTGTTAGCGTAAGGCCTACAATGTAGTATGTACATCCATGGAAAGGGCACTAGCTCTGAGATGTGGATGATATTCATCACAATAAGTAAAAAGCTGCTCCCTTAATATAAATGCATAGTCGTTAAATGTACGAAATGGGTTACTTTTTAACCCCATCTACATTGTTGTTGCAATTCAGGAAGCTGGAAATCCATTTGACTATTGTGATTTGGTTACCACAACCACCCACAAGAGTTTGAGGGGTCCAAGAGCAGGGATGATCTTCTATAGGAAAGGCCCAAAGCCTCCTAAAAAGGGACAGCCAGAAGGTGCCCTCTATGATTACGAGGACAGAGTAAACTTTTCTGTGTTCCCGTCCCTTCAAGGAGGGCCACACAACCACCAGATTGCAGCATTGGCTGTGGCTCTTAAGCAGGTTATGACTCCTGGTTTTAAGGCCTATGCCAAGCAGGTCAAGGCAAATGCGGTTGCTGTTGGTAACTACTTGATGAACAAGGGATACAAGCTTGTTACAAGTGGGACAGAAAATCATCTAGTTCTGTGGGATCTCCGGCCAATTGGACTGACTGGTAAGAACATTTAACCTTGACTCACGTGCAATCTGTAATTTGAAAATACTCTGGTTAATTTGTTTTACTTCATTTATTAAGAACTTTGGAATCCTTAATAGAAATATGCAATCAATTATTTGCTTATTGCAGGAAATAAGGTGGAGAAAGTGTGTGACCTGTGTAATATAACAATCAACAAGAATGCAGTTTATGGTGACAGTAGTGCTCTGTCCCCTGGTGGTGTTCGTATTGGTAAGTGAATGCTGCATTTATATCTCGTAAGACTAGTCGAGTAATCATGCTTCAACGTAATCATGCTTCAACAATCTTCAATAGAATATTTCAGTTCGTATTATGAAGAGATGCTGAGGTTAGAAATATAATAGATAAGACGGCATTCACTAGTGGGTGATTGGAGACTGAATCTTGATTGTTTGCATTGGGTGTTTTTATTTCGTTAACATGTTTGTTCTGTCATTGTAGGTACCCCTGCTATGACCTCCAGAGGTCTGAAGGAAGCCGATTTTGAGCAGATTGGAGAGTTCCTCCACCAGTCTATTATCATCACTTTGGCTATCCAGAGTGAACATGGGAAGCTTCTCAAGGACTTTAACAAAGGTCTGGCGGGCAACAAGGACATTGAAAATCTGAAAGCTCAAGTGGAGAAATTCTCTGCACAATTTGATATGCCTGGCTTTGATGTAGCTACAATGAAGTTCCAATAAGTGATCATAGGAATAGCATAATTAGTTTTCCTTTTGGGTGCATTGCTGTGAGCATTAAAAGTTGGTTTCTAGAGGGATATATTCTATAGCTTGACGAATAAATATCTATTGCTCGTGAGTTTCACAGTCCTCGAAATTTGAGGACTTATTTACTGGTGTAATCAGTAGAATATGACTAAATTTATTAGTCAGATGTGTTGAATTGATTTTTCAGTTAAACATACACAAAGTCTACTTGTCTCTTTCCGGAGTCATCTTTGTAATCTTCTGCTTTTGTTTACATGTCCCATGCATTGGGCAAATTCTGCAATTGGAGCTATGCAATCTTATTTTGTTAGCCGATTAAATGAAATCCTTATATGTAAAATGGTGATAGTTCTCTATCGATCTTAATAAACAAGTTACTTTTGTGACTAGAGGGCAACTATACATAGCCCCATATTTTTGTTAAAATAAAAAAATGCATTGCTCTTACTCCATGGGAGTTTGTGAGGGAGAGCAGGGAAATTCATTTCGCCTTCTAAAATTTCAACCAGATCCTCCCATTGGTCCTATTTTTCTGGTAATGACAATAATTCAGATGTAGTGTACCCTTTTTCATGGTATTTGTTAATCATTTGGAGGCATTTCACCTTGTAGATTTCATCTGCACTTTGTTTGAGTTTTCAATTTGCCCAGGTTAGTTGGGATGATATTTTTTCTTGTAACTATTTTGCCTAACTTCACGGAAGCAGCAGTTATAGGGGGATGGTTTTGTCTCTACTTTAAGGACCATATCAATGAAGGCTGAGCCTAAAATTGCATCTCGATTCTTCCTAAAACTGCATCTTGATTCTTCCTGGCTTACTCAATGCCAAGTGGCCTATGCAAGCAAATACAACCACGGGTTTCATCAATCAGTGCCAAAAATAGAGGCTTTGTCTCTGGCAATTTGTTATTTGTTTCTATTCCTGCTACAAAAATTGTGACCACAATACCTAATTTTTTGTTTCTATTCCTGCTAAAAAATTGTGATCACAATACCTTTTTTTTGAGAAAAAAAATCTGTATTTGCTATTTCAAAGGAAATCAAAATATTAAACTGATCAAGTTTTCAAGCATCTTATTCTCGGATTAACCTTCGACACACAGCCAGGCCACTCTTGAGACTAATTCAAACTTATCTTTTTCTGTCCAGCTTACACATAATTGGCCATACAAAAACCTTAAAACTTAAAAACTCAAAGAAAAGACAGACTTATCTTGAAAACTGGAACCCACAAAACATGTCTCAAAACCTCCAGAAGAGCTATCTGGCCTTGAAATTCTTTACAAACTAGGAGAGCCCTTCTTCCAAGGCATTAGCTTCCTATGATAATGTATCTAAGAGCCACCTCGCCTTGAAATTCTTTGCAGACTACAAGAGCCCTTCTTCCAAGGCAATAGCTTTCTATGAGAATGTATCTGTTTATTGGTTGAACATATTGTAAATTTCTTGTCAAATAATGCCGTAGTTTAATGGGCTGGAGGAATTGCCAGAAAAGTTATGGAAATTCCAGTAATATTTGGAGAAAATCCAGCAAGAATTTTTGTAAATCCAAGTTATAATTGTTAAACTTCAAAATTTTAGGTGTCCTAGAAGTTTTTGATGGTGTTGAATCCATTTCCACTATAAAAACATGATTCAAACACAACTTCTAATTTTTTTTTTGAATTTTTTTTGCCTGGATTCCAGTCACTTTTGGCTGTCCGGGAAAGTCCTCCACCTCGGTAGATGACTCTTCAAATAAGTGTTATAGAACTCTTGTAGTTCTTGGATCCTGTGTTACTTGAACATCTTGTAAATATATTCCGAAATAATAGTTATAGGACTCTTTTAATTCTTGGATCCTGTGTTAATAAGGGGTGCTTTCCTTTGAAATTAGTGCACAGAGTTCCCTATCACCTAGAGCTGTATTCCAAAATAATAGTTATAGGGCTCTTTTAGTTCTTGGATCTTGTGTTACTAAGGGGTGCTTTCCTTTGAAATTAGTGCACAAGAACCTTTGAGTTCCCTATCAGCTAGAGCTGTTTTTTCATTAGAGAAATAAAAAGAGTGTTCAGAGCACCATAAACTTAGCTTGAGATTTTGTTCCAACCTCAGCGCCCACCTTTAAACCATAAAAGTGAAGTGCATAGAAGAGAGATACAAAACCATGTCCGCACTACAATGCATTTTGTCATTGGTGCCATTAATAAAATAAAATAACTGGTCATAGAGAAATTGAACACTGGAGAGTTCACAACTCAAATTGTGATTTCAAAAAATCTCTGCCCGATCTTGAGGAAGTTCCATTGGAAATATTCTTGTAAAAACTCCAAATGTCTAATAGGAGACTACGACTATTCCAATCTAGTAGTGTGAGAACACTGTTAGTTGTATTCCAAGTCTACACCAATTTTTTTTACAACATATTAAACAATAGTAGTGTGAGAACACTGTTAGTTGTATTCCAAGTCTAGACCAATTTTTTTTACAACATATTAAACAAGTAAGAATTTCATTGCAACAATTTACCTAAGTAATCAATAAACGGAAAAATATTTGTTTCAATAGTTTGGTTGATATACCCCCAACTTTGTTGGGATGTTCCTCTCGACTATCCAAATGAATTTATTTCCTAGCGAATTAGGAATGATTTCGTAGTTCAAAGAACTTCCACAGGTTCCCTAGTCTTCCGAGTCCAAGTCCAACTCGTTGTAGTGTGTTTAAGTTAAACCAACACTCTCCATTCTCTTTCTCCACATTCCTCCCCCAAAACAAAATCTTTTAAAACTAAAACCAAGACCAAGTGTTTCCCCTCTCTTTTCATTTTCATTTCTCTTTTATTTCTCTCTTCCATCCACCTCAATCACCTATCATCAATGACATGACCACCTCCTATTATTTTATTTTAGTATCATTTGTTTTTCTTACCATATTTAATTGCAGTAGTCTATAACGCGACTTTTTGAAAGCCTTTCCGGCAGATTTTTCCGGTCAAAATCCGGCAGCAATTCATTGGAATCCCAAGTTTGATAGCTAGTTTCTGCACAATCAATGGCTCCCAGGGCTTTTCAGGGTGCTGAATCCAAATATGCAGTTAAAAAACCATTTTAACTGCTAAAAATCAAGATTTAACCTCATTTCTTCCGCCGGATTCCGTCACCGAAATCTCCAAAAAATCGCATTATAGACAACTCCTATTTAATTCAAAGTAGATTTGAGAAGACATTTTGGGAATAAAATATGGATATTTAATTTATAATTAAATTGGAGAAAACCATATCTTCTCAAAAGTAGATTTGAGAAGACATATTGAGATATGGATATTTAATTTGGAAATAAATAGGGGAAGACCATATCTTCTCCAAAGTAGATTTGAGAAGACACGTTGGGATATGGATATTTAATTTGAAAATAAATTGGAGGAGAGCATATTTTATCCAAAATTAAATTTGAGAAAACAACTTGACATCTTCTTGTAACATCATTGAGCATTGTGTTAATGAAACAAACTAAGGGTTCTCCATTTAATAGCCAAATCTAAATGCAAATCCAACTATATTGAAATCCAGTGGTGTCTAGCTGCCCCCCATTCTCTCTACCAATTTCTTTAGCTTAACCCCATTCTCTCTACCAATTTTCTAGGCTACCCATTGCCCATGGACAATGAGGCACCTATTAATCCTTTCCAGATGTTTGAAGCCTCTGAGTGGGAGTTTGGCTCAAAATCTTATCCATTGTTCCACATTGAGAGGGGGAAAGTATTTACTCTTCATTAACTTACCCCAAAACCTTTGGTTGAAAAGGACTTTGACTCAAATCTTATCCATTGTTCCACATTGAAAGGGGTTAATTGTTTACTCTTCATTAATTACCCCAAAACTTTGGTTGAAAAATAAAGAGTTGTCTTTATTGAGGCTTTTTGGAAGCTTTTTTGGTGGGGTTTTCTGGTCTAATTTCTCTAAAATTTGGCAGGAATTTATTGAAATCACAAGTTTGATGGGTGACCCTTGCACAATCGAAGTGCCATAGGGGTTTTTCAGGGTGCTAAATCCATATATACAGTGAAAATCAATTTAAATAACAAAAATCAAGATTTCAACTCAAATTTTTCAGTCGGATTTTGGCACTGAAAAGTCCAAAAAGTCGCAGTAAAACAACTCTGAAAAATAATAGCTGCCCCCAAAAAAATTTCAATGTTGGAATAATGGTTTGTTGTCCCCTCCACTTAGTTTAAATTCTTGAGAGGGACATGTTGGCCACTTGTGATAAGGCTCGAAGAGTAGGTGGCCCTTGAGAAAGAGCACTTTGGTGGGGTTTGAGACATCTTAGCTCTTGTTAAGTCATAAGTTATTGGTATATATAACTTTCAGGCTATTGGATATACTCTTGGCGTTATAGTGATAACCAATAGGTTTGATCATGGGCCTTGTCCAAATTACTTCAATGAGTTAGATTCACCATGGTTTAAAAATAAATTAATACATTAAGCTTTGACATCAAACACTAACCATGGTTAAATAAAAGGAAAATGTAAATATTATACATGTACATTTTGATCTTCGAAAATAAGGATAACTTTCTAGATGGGTTTTGCATTTGAGTATAAATATTAAGGTTCATATAGCAATGTTTCCAAGACAATTGTTGAAGCAAATATGTGAAATGACAAGCATTTTTGCTTGTAATTTTTCTTGTATCAATGTTTTTTTTTTTTTTTTGAAATTTTATTTGACTTTAAATTCTATTTTCTGAATGGATGATTTTAAAGATGCGAGGACGCTGTTGAGAATCAAGCACAATGTCTATTAAAGGTTGGAGTAGGGAACTTGTTGCAATAAAGAACTTGATAGTTTTGGGATGAATAAAGTTTATGAAACATTGAAAATTAGGGGTTCACCCCTAATTTCAATGATTAAATGCTACGAATACAAGAAAAAAATGGGTAAACACATATTTGATGGAGGACATGCTAGATCTACACCACTCATTTATTCTATCCCTCAACATGCTCGATGGTTAACAAAGGAGCATGGGGCTCGAAATGGAAATCAAACTGTATCTAACTTTGTCATGTGGCAATAGAGTGTTGGGTCTCGGTCCTTTCCACAACTATTTTAAAAGCACCTAGGGACCCCCCTCATAAACCCCTTCACTAACGCATTTGCTAATGTCAAAAAGCGATGCACTAGCGGATGATGGGATAGGTAATGAGTTGGACACGTTGATAGGTAGTTGTGCTGGCGGGTGGCAAGGATAATGATAGAACATACAAGTGATTACACCAATTGACCTAGCACTTGACATGGCAGTGGTACGACCGGTGATATGGCAAATGATGTCAAGATGACGTGTCTTGATATGACCCTCAAAATGTTTGGGAAGTGATTTTCTGTTGATTTTCATCCAATAAGAACCTATCACATATCCAAAAGTTGTAAATTAGAGGATAAAAGGTCTAATAGATGAGTAAATCATAACATTTTTAGTTGAAAAAGATAGAAGAATTCCAAAGCAAAAGTAAGGTAATGTGCGAAAAGGTTGTCTCTAGATAAAAGTCAATAAAAAGTTGAGTTGTCAACGAAGACCTTCCATGTATTTATCCTACTATTTTTCTTTCTTTTGCAAAGGGAAAATGAAAAATTTAAACCCTAAGTCTACTAAAATCTCCCATCTTCTTACTATTGAAGAAATGAGTTTAGTGTAGTCCGAATTTTCTATGGGTAAATTCTGTGAAGTTTGTGTTTTTCTAACCGTGGAAGAGGGGCTAAAATTGTAGACTTGATTGCAGAACTTGAAAAAGTTTGATTGAGCTTTCAAACAACTATTTGTGGAGGGCATCTTGGTGGAAGTTTGTCTTGTCATCTTGTTGGTTAGTTTGTCTATCATCTTGACTCAGATGGAAAGGTTGCTGGGTTTTCCCAGGGGTAAACTCGTGTGTTCTTGTGTGGCTGTCTCTTTATGATTTTATGAATTTTTTGTTATGGGATTAGAGCTATGGTGAAAGAGCACCCTCGAAAAATCATCTAACTCATCACCTAGGGCTCAATTTGTCAACACGCCCTAGGTTCCCTAGTTCAAGAATCAAAGGACACAACATGCTGTCATGGTTGAAGAAAAACTACAAGGTCGAATTTGAAGAATAAAGTACTAGTTTTACGAGAAAAAGGACCTGTCCAAAGGAGGCTAAAGTCCTAATCCCCAGAAAAACCTCAGAGCTTGTCATAATAGGCTAAGAGTCTCAGCGATAGCCTCAAAGGTTCAAAAATATCTCAAAGAATAAGTTGATTGTAGGAGAAGCCTATCTCAAGGAACCCAAAGTTCATTAAGGATTAAAAGAACAATCTCTGTAACAATATTAAAGACAGAAATATCATGAATGATCTCAAAAGATCCGAAATACCGAAGTTAATGGAAGAAGCCTGCCTAAAAATTTTGTTTCATCTATTCTTGTGAAACAACCAAGTCTCATTTTTTATCATTTAAGCTTATTTTGTTTATAAGGATGTCAAGGACTGAATCTTAATTGGTGGTGTTACAGAGGACTGAGAGCCTCAAATCTAAAGGCCAAAGTTTCCTTAGTCCCGAAAAAGGATTGAAAAAGAGTTCAAGCCAATCATGTCAGAGAAGCTTAGTTTGCCTATTTCTACTCCAGTAAGAAAGAAGACTCAACCATTGGCCTAAAAAGTCTGAACTACTTGTTGGAAAATGTAACTAGTTTCAATGTTCATAATTGTGATTAGAGAAATTTGGGTTTCAAAACAAAAATGTACAAAAAAATCAACTTTATAAGAACTAATAGGATTCAATATGATGATGTCAACCATGGGGGATGATTCACCATTTTTAGAGTAAATAGATAAAAAGATAAAAAATCAAAAAGATAAGAAAACTATTTTTTGAATTCATATTTTAACCTTATCTACTTATGATTTTACTCAAATTCCAAGCGAGAGTACTCATTGGATGTTGAATTTATTTTTTCATCCAAGGAGTACCCATGTTCCATACTTTTGATGGACCCTACTACACGGAAAATGTGAAATACTTGAAAAATGTGATTGTTTTGAGTAAAATCATAGGGAGCTAAGTTGAAAGTACGAGTTGCAATCATGTTTTTCATGTATTTCACATTTTTCGTGTAGTACGGTTCATCGAAAGTAGGCAATATGGGTACTCCTTGGATAAAAAATTAATTTGGACATCGAATGAGTGCTTTCGCTTGAAATTTGGGTAAAATCGTAGGAAGATAAGTTGAAATTTTTTATTATTTATTTATTTATTTTTCCCCTCCAAAAATTGATGAGTTAATTTAATCTTATTTACTATTTCCACTATTATTTTAAAATATTCCTTAGGAGAACCATTTTAGACTTCAAAATTTCTCTAATGCATTATACTCATGTGATATGTATATCTTATGTAACAAGCAAAACAAGAAAGAAAAATTATTATTTTAGAGAACAGGGTTCATGCTTCTTGTTGATAGTCTTCTAGGTAAAAGCATGTTTTCCATGCTTCTAGGGTTTTTTTAGGTCATAGGATTTGGTGTCATGAGTTAAGAGAGTCAACACCATGATTATAAGACCCATCTCGGCAAGATGTACATTGTAAAAATAATTTATTATGAGTCTAGAAAATCCTGGAAGCCTCTTAGCATAAGTCGACCCTAACAATTTCAAGCTGGCCTCAAGGAAGGTACTCAAACCCCTTAGATGCGTATAAATACAAGCAACTTCGACCTCATTTGGCACTCACTCACTCACAAGTTCGATCTCTCAAGAAAAGTTCGATCTAAAGCTATGAAGACTAAGAAGGCTAGAGCAAGGATCAAGGAAGGAAGAAAAATTCGTGGATATTTGTTTTTGGGCTCTATCTCTCTCACACATGCGAAAAATTAGGGTTTTTGTAGCTTCAAGGAATGCCAAAATTATAGGTCCGAATTGCAAAAGAAAAAGTTGCAAGATTGAGTTGCAAGAAGAGCGAATGCTCTGATTTGAGCTCATTGACTTTGAGAAACATTATTTTGTTCAAAGGTAGATCTCTTGAAGAATTGTCCTATGGTTTCTACAACAACTACAAGATCATAATTGCAGGATCGAAGTTGGGGGTCAAAGTTGTAGCTGGAAGCTGAATAATGCAAGGTTGAACTTTGTTGATCCGATCCACTTGGAAGGGCTTTTTGGAGGGATGAATTGGTGCTTGGAGGAGGACTTGGCCTAGAGTTTGGGTCTTGATTGTCTCATTTGAAGAAGATTCTATAATAAGAGAGTAGATTTTATGGCTTTTCCCCTAGGAGGGGTTTTTCCCTGCCTTGGAGCCTAATTATGTGTCCCTTGTCTTTATTGTTTTTGCACTTTATAATTGTTTAATAAATAAATTTTAATAAAGAAACACAAGAAGATAAATAAAGTTCACAAACAATTATTAAGATTAAGGAGAAATCAAATTAATTTCTTCCCTACTTCATTCTCCAACATGGTATCAAAGCTAAGGTGAACAAGAGAAAGCAATTGGAAGGACACAAAGGGGTTTTCTTGTCTAGTGCTCTAGTGCTCCTTTGGGGAGGACTGTAGATTATTTTTGCATGATCTTCAAATTGCCATGGTGCAAATGGACAATTCTTTCTATGCCATAATTCTTTGACATCTCAACTCCGCACCTTCTATACTTTTGTGCTCAATGTTGCACAGTGTTCCACATCTAACTTGTGGAGGTTATTCACTCGAACCCTAATCTGCTTCACTTTTCCCATGGCAATGTGTCTCAAGAAAGCCTTTCTTTTATTAAATATCACATCATAGCCACGATCTTCCAACACCACGACATAAACTAGATTCTTCTTTAGACCTGGTACGAACATCACATCCTTGAGCCTGAGAGGGGAGCCTATCTCCCTCTAAAAAGTAACTATATCAATATCAGTCACGCTATACTTTCCATCATCTTGCATCTCAATGTGCATCTGGAGATCCTTCTCCTCCAAGTCACTAAAAAAATATTTGTTGTTCGTCAAGTGGAATGAGGCACCGCTATCGAGATACCACACACTAGCCATCATTTCACTTTCCATGCATGCAATGAGGTTAAAATCAAGTTCAAACTATGAAGCCAAGGCTTCACCCGCTCTCCTCCTACGGTCTTCTTGCCTTCTTTCTTGTGTGCACATTTCTTGGCGCAGTGTCCTAGTTCATGACAGTGAAAGCACTTGATTTTGGACAAGTTTGTCTTCTTGCCTCCTTGGCGTGATTATGCTTTGGATTTGGATTTCTTCCCTTTCCCTTTCTTTTCCTTTCCATCCAAGGCATATTTCTCCTCATCATCACCCTTGGATGAGTTTTTGTCTATGGTATTCCAACTTATCTCCTCCAGTACCAAATTAGGCCAAAGGTGTTCCCATTTTGGTAGCTTCTCCCTCCCATTTACCAAATCCTGGTAGTTGTTCCTGCCCTTGGGAAGTCCTAGAAGTGTTAAGCTTACCAGATCATCCTCTGCTACAGTAACACCAACTTGACCAAGTTCATCACTATATTATGTGAACATGCAGAGGTATTTTGGAATTGTGTCACCCTTCTACATCTGGATATTCTGAAGCTTGTCCTTCAGTGCCAGCTTCCCGTGGTCAATATTGTTCTAGAATAATTTTTTCACGAACTACCACATTGCATATGTAGTCTCCTTCCCATAATTAGTTGTAAATGATATGGGTGGTGTGCAATGAAACTTGAATGTTGTCATGATATCGCTGAAATTACATGCACAAAACTATAATTAGTTGTAAAGATGTGTGTGAGAGACTATCCATTTAGGTTAATAAAATTAATTTGAGCGAACTTTTAGTGGGATGTTGTGTGGGACTACGATCAAAAAATTTGTAGACAAAAAGTGTAAAACGGGCCTTAATTATGCTCTATACGGATCATAATTTCCAATTTCTTATAAATAAATAAACATTTGTATAGGAAAGTGTAAAATTTATCATAATTATGAGTGGTAAAACTAATTATAATTTCTAATTTCATATATATATTAATTACATGTCATGAAACTTGAAAGTTGTCCAGATATACACAAAACTACGACTCGTTGTAAAGATGAAAATTTAAAGGAAAGAATAAAATAGAACTATCTATTTAAGTTAATAAAATTAATTAGAGTGAAAATATTTTTTATTTTT